>OX393557.1:49113844-49216344 GCA_947650365.1 Chamaelirium japonicum | reverse complement strand
GAATTTAAATGGGGGTCTGCCTTTAGTAAAACGGTCAGGTTGTTTTCAGTAATAATAGTTCAGTTACAAAAAAGTAGAGTCGTTCTATCGTAGTTTATTTGGACTTAATGGGCTTGGCCCACAGACTTTATTGGGTTTTTATTGGGCTTTGGCCCACTGAATTTACTAGTATAATGGTTTCAGGCCCAATTGAATTTAATAATAATAAAAAAAAAAACTGAACTATAGGGCTGACCAGTGGCGGCGGGTGGCGGCGAACGGCGACGGTCCGGCCGACGGCGGGCAGCGGGAGTGGCCGGCGGCGGTTGGCGGTCGGCCGGCGGTGGGTGGTGGTCGGCCGACGATGGGCGGCGGACGGCGCGCGGCCGGCGGCGGGTGGTGGCCGGTGGTGGTGGTGAGGGGGAAAGGTCTTTAGGTGGTGCGTGGCACGAATACCGAGATGGGCTTGGGTGAAGAACTCTTGTTGAGGGAGGGGGTTTATATAGGCCTTTCAGGAATTTCCAAAAGTCCCAAGGTCTTAATTGCAAAATAGCCATTTACTGTTTCAGCTGCGCGACTGCTCCCGGTCCAATCGGAAACGAAAGGTTCGTCGGTTACTGTTTCCGCTGCGCGACTGTTCCCGTCCGATCGGAAACGAAGAGTCGTCGGTTGAGATGTCTTTTGGTCTCCACATTTGTACTATAATAATTTTCTTCCTTGTATTTAGATAGAAAAGCACTAAGTGTCTTTTGGTTAGAGAGAAAAAATTTAAAATTCTACCAAATGGGTTTATGGTTCGAATCCTTCCATTGGCTATTTATGTATATATTTTTTTCTTTTAATTTTTTAAATGCTCTAAATGAGTTCAAAATTTTCAAAAGTTTGTATAGGTTTTTTTATTGTTTCGACGAGACGGACGTAATGGCACCGTCCGATTTTTTATTTTGAATTTCTTATAAAAATTTCTTATAATGGCCTTTTAAATTATTACTTTATTTTGGGATGTTACACATATAGTTACCTATGATCCGGACCATCCATTAGATCCCAACGTATGGTTCGGGATTAGATGGGGAGTTAAAGCAATGGTGTCCTCATTAAATGCGAGCTTTTAATACGGGCTTTTAATACGAGCATTTAATGCGGACACCATTGCTTTAACTACCCATCTAATCCGAACCGTACGTCGGGATCTAATGGACGGCCCGGATCATAGGTAACTATATGAGTAAAAGGCCATGAGTAAGAGTATCCCACCCCTATATATATATATATATATATATATATATATATATAATATATATATATATATATATATATATATATATATATATATATATATATATATATATATATATATATATATATATATATATATATATATAGGTTGCGCTGTGCGCTGCCCCCGCTGGAAAATGCGCTGCCGATTATCAGCCGTCCGATCACGCGGATCGGCTGCGAATCCCTTCGGAATCCCTCGCCCCGTCTGATCCTCCGCCTGATCCTGTGCAGCGCACGCTCGCCCGACCGTCTGATCGCTCGGATCGGCTACTGGACGTATGATCCTGTGCAGCGCACCACCCGCCCGGCTGTTATTGCTCGGTTCGATTCCCATCCGTTGGATCAAAGGGAATCGAATAGGCAAAAAATGATTTTCGATGTTACTGTAGTCGCTACAGTAACAGCGAAAATTGATTTTGTTCGTTCGATTCCCATCGATCCAACGGATATGAATCGAAACCGACCGATTTATATGCTGGCCGGGGGTGCAAAACACAGGATCAGACGTCCAGCAGCCGATCCGAGCGATCAGACGACCGGGGCGAGGGTGCGCTGCACTGGATCAGGCGGGGGATCAGACGGGTCGGGGAATTCCGAAGGGATTCGTAGCCGATCCGCACGATCGGACGACTGATAATCGGCAGCGCATTTTCCAGCGGGGGCAGCGCACAGCGCAACCTAACAAGCCTATATATATATATATATATATATATATATATATATATTATATATATATATATATATATATATATATATATATATATATATATATATATATACCGTGTTACGTTGCGCTGTGCGCTACCCCCGGCCACATAATGCGCCTGCGGGTTTTGTGGCCGTCCGATCGCACGGATCGGCTGCAAACCCGCGGGAATTCATTTGCTCGTCTGATCCCGTGCAGCGCAACCCCCTCCCGGCCGTCCGATCGTGCGGATCGGCTGCGAACCTGCGCGATTTCCTCGCCCGTCTGATCCCGTGCACCGCATCCCCGCCCGGTCGTCTGATTCCGTGCAGCGCACCCCGCCCCGGCCGTCCGATCGTCCGTTCAATTCCCGACCGTTCGATTCCAATTGATCAAACACACAACATATTTGTTATTTCCGCCGTTTGATCGATTGGAATCGAACGGCTGAAAATGGTTTTCGCTGTTACTGTAGCCGCTACAGTAACAGCGAAAATGATTTTCGGTCGTTTGATTCCCATCGATCAAACGGCCGGGAATCGAACAAACCATCGAGTGTGTTGGATCCACGGGATCAGACGGTGGCCAGGGGTCGCAGCGGTTCGCAGGGGACTCCGGCTTTTATTCACGCAATCGGACGGACGGGAGAGGGTGCGCTGCACGGGGATCAAACGGGCAAATGAATTCCCGCGGGTTTGCAACCGATCCGTGCGATCGGACGGCCACAAAACCCGCAGCGCATTATGTGGCCGGTCACGCGCACAGCGCAACGTAACATGGCTCTCTCTCTCTCTCTCTCTCTCTCTCTCTCTCTCTCTCTCTCTCTCTATATATATATATATATATATATATATATATATATATATATATATATATATATATATATATATATTATATATATATATATATATATATATATAGGGGCATGCTATAATGCGCAGTCGTCTGATGCACGCACTGTGTGCATCGCATGCACGCAGCGGTGCATCAGACGGCTGCGGTGAGGTGCCGCACTATAGCATTTCTCTCTCTTTCTCTCTCTCTCTCTCTCTCTCTCTCTCTCTCTCTCTATATATATATATATATATATATATATATATATATATATATATATATATAAAGAGAGAGTAGTGATACATTGCGGTCGCCCCCTTCGGGTGTATTTTTGGGAATTTTTTTTGGAGATTGATCACTTACCCTTGGATAATACACACAAAAATTTTTAGCTTGATCTAACACCTATAGGCCATTCAAATGTGATCAACTTTTATCGGTCGTTCATTTTTATCGTCATTTTGATCAACACATTTGGATGGCATACAGATCTTGGATCGAGCTGAAATTTTTTGTGTGTGCTATCCAAGGGCAGATGATCAATCCCAAAAAAAAAAATTGAAAAACACCCCGGAAGGGGGTGCCGCACGTTAAGGCCGCAATGTATCACTTCTCTCTCTCTCTCTTACTCATGGCCTCTTACAAGCAATGGTTACTAATGATCTAGACCATCCATCTGAATCCGATGGATGGTCGAGATAAAACCTCCCTTCTCTCTCTCTCTCTCTCAATCTCTCTCTCTCTCTCAAACCTGTAACCCACCGATCCCCTTCCCCCTCACCGACCCCCCACCGGTCCCCCTCCCCCTCCGACCCCGACCTTCTCCTCCGGCAGCCCCCTTCGCTCCGGCCCCTTCCCGTCCATCGAGCCACCTCTCCGGCTCCGGCCCCGACCCCATCGAGCTCCGGCCCTGACCCCGTCGAGCTCCAGCCCCGACCCCATCGAGCTCCAGCCCCAACCCTCCCGCTGGCTCCCTCCCGTCCGTTGAGCTCCGGCCCCAATCTCATCGAGCTCTGGCCCCGACCCCGTCGAGCTCCGGCCCCGACCCCGTCGAGCTCCGGCCCCGACCCCATCGAGCTTCGACCCCGACCCCGACCCCGACCCCGACCCCGTCGACCTCCGACGAGTGCGATTAACCGTCGGGGTGCTACGCCGGAGGGGAGGGGCAGTCGGGGTGCTGCGCCGGAGCCGGAGGGGATGGCTGCCAAGGTACTGTGCCGGAGGGGAAGGGGTTGGGGCTGCCAGGGTGCTGCGCCGGAGGGGAGGAGGTCAGTGTCACCGGAAGGGGAGGGGGTCGGTGTCACCGAAGCCGGAAGGGAAGGTGGTCGGGGTCGGGGTCAGGGGGTTAACCGATTGAAAGAGAGAGATAGAGAGAGGGGGAGGGATAATCCCAGCCATCATGATCGGAATGGATGGCTGGGATCATTAGTAAGAGGCCATGAGTAAGAGTATCCCTCCCCATATATATATATATATATATATATATATATATATATATATAGAGAGAGAGAGAGAGAGAGAAAGAGAGAGAGAGGGAGAGGGAGAGAGAGAAAGAATGAGAGAGAGACAGATCTAAAACTTGAGAGAGGAGGGTGGCTAGCATTGGTCGGCTAGGTTTTTCCTTGATGCCATATATACTAGTGCATGTCCGTGCTTGTCGGCACTTTATCGGGCCGCGTTCAGCGGCAACACGCCTGAACGCCTTCGGCAACAAAACACTTTCGATGACAACACTGGCATTCATAGAGACACCCATTTCCTCGCCCCGTGACGATTGGCATGAAGCGGGCGCCTTCAACGCGACCAACTCCCCTTCCCCCTATAATCGATCAATCACAACTGACTCTGTTCAAACGAATTCCTCGAGATTAATCCGATGGTTTGGGACGACCGAAATTTCAGCAAGCGGGTTAATAGTCGTTGATGCGAACAACGATCACGGGATGAACGGTCAGGTTTAGTGCAGTTTCAATGGGCCGGGATTTTAGGGGGTTTAGTGCAGTTTAAATGTGTTGGAATTTGAAACCAATGAAAGATCGTGCGTTGATTTTTGAACGAATGATTAGATTTATTCGGTTCATTTTTGTCCAGTCAGCTTGTCCTAGTTAGTTTTTTTCTTCCATTTTGTCTAGTCAGCACAAAACTGACGTCCCTTGTTATATAGACTAGTGAATGCCCGTGCCTGTCGGCACTGTAGCGGGCTGCCTTCGACAGCAACACAGCACCTGGGCATCGCCACCCCCCACCCTTAACCCCCGAACCCAAATCCTCTGCCCCATTTAAATGCCCCATCGTCTGCCCCCAAGTTACAACAATCCATTGCACTGTACTCGACCTGTACAAAGAAATAGGGCAGAAGATTTGGGTTCCTCCCCTGCCACCCTGAGAGAGAGAGAGAGAGAGAGATAGAGAAATCTATGGTGGCTGCCATCGTGTGGCTATGATGCAATTATAGTTGTGCTAAATGGTTTGATTTGCCTGTGATACCAATGCTCTGGCATCACGGTTACACTATAGATTTTCTCAATTGTGGGAGAGAGAAAGAGTTAGTTATAGAGAGGGCGCACGCGCGCGCGCACGAGAGAGAGAGAGAGAGAGAGAGAGAGAGAGAGAGAGAGAGAGAGAGAGAGAGAGAGAGAGATCAGGGGGAGTGAGACGGGGTGAGAGAGAGAGAATTGGGGAGCAGTGTTTTGCAAACCGGACCAGACCGGGTGGTTTGACCGGGTTGGACCGGAGCCAGAACTTGTTTCGGTTTGATCTTTCAATAAACTGATTTGTCTGTTAACCTAGGAATCAAAATTTTCATTGGAGAATTTAGTAAAATCTACTTAAAAAAACCTATTTTATGCAGTTAAAATGGTTGAGCTAGCGGTTTGAACCAATTTGGACCGAACCGGATGCCTTTTCGGTTTGCCTTCCGGTCCGACTTTAGAAACATTGCTGGGGAGTAGGGGTGGCAATGGGTCATGTCAAGTCAGGTTCGTGTCGTGTCTAGTTTCGGGTCGTGTCCAAAACCCCTAGACCGGACCCGACTCGTTTAACTAATTGTGTGTAGATCCTAAACCCATACCACCCTGAGAGATCTATGGTGGCTGCCATCGTGTGGCTATGATGCAATTATAGTTGTGATAAATGGTTTGATTTGCCTGTGATACCAATGCTCTGGCATCACGGTTACACTATAGATTTTCTCAATTGTGGGAGAGAAAAAGAGTTAGTTATAGAGAGGGCGCGCACGCGCGCACGAGAGAGAGAGAGAGAGAGAGAGAGAGAGAGAGAGAGAGAGAATCAGGGGGAGTGAGACGGGGTGAGAGAGAGAGAATTGGGGAGCAGTGTTTTGAAAACCGAACCAGACTGGGTGGTTCGACCGGGTTGGACCGGAGCCAGAACATGTTTCGGTTTGATCTTTCAATAAACCGATTTGTCTGTTAACCTAGGAATCAAAATTTTCATTGGAGAATTTAGTAAATATCTACTTAAAAAAACCTATTTTATGCAGTTAAAACTGTTGAGCTAGCGGTTTGAACCAATTTGGACCGAACCGGATGCCTTTTCGGTTTGCCTTCCGGTCCGACTTTAAAAACATTGCTGGGGAGTAGGGGTGGCAATGGGTCATGTCAGGTTAGGTTCGTGTCGTGTCTAGTTTTGGGTCGTGTCCAAAACCCCTAGACCGGACCCGACTCGTTTAACTAATTGTGTGTAGATCCTAAACCCATACCCGACCCGTTTATAAATGGGTAGACCCGATAAGACCCGTTAGACCTGTTTACCACACGGGTTTATTCAGTTGACCCATTCCAACCCAATCCGACTCGACCCGACCTAACCCGATAAACCCGCTAATACTATATATTATAGTATCAGATTGCGGGTAGACCTGACCCGACACGACCCATTGAATTTTAAACGGGTCTTTTCTGGGTCTACCGTGTCCAGACCCTAAACTCGGACCCGACCCGTTTATTAAACGGGGTCTATCGTGTCAACTTGAACCCGTTTAGCCCTGACCCAGACCCGCTAACTTCGTGTCGGGTCTACCATGTTGGGTCCCAAATTGCCAGCCCTATCGGGGGGGAGAGAGAAAGATAAAGAGAGAGAACCGGGGAGGGAGTGGGTGGGAGAGAGAGAGAGAATCAGAGAGAGAGAGAGAGTTAGTTAGAGAGAGAGAGAACCGGGGAGAGAGAGTCTGGTAAGAGAGAGAAAGAGAGAGAGAGAGAGAGAAAGAACCGAGGGGAGAGAGCAAACTGGGGAGAGAGAGAGAGCCGGGGAGGGAGTGGGTGCTGGGTGGGAGAGAAGAGAGAGAAAGAGAGAGAGAGAGAGAGGGTGAGAGGGAGAGAAAACCGGAGAGAGAGAGAGTTAGTTAGTTAGTTAGAGAGAGAGATAGAGAACCAGGGGGAGAGAGAGATAGAGAGAGTCAGGGAAGAGAGAGAGAGATGGAGAGAGAGAGAGAGTTAGTTAGAGAGAGATAGAGATAGAGAGAGAGTCAGAGGAAGAGAGAGAGATTGAGGAGAGAGAGATGGAGAGATCGGAGAGAGAGAGTTAGTTAGAGAGAGAGAACCGGGGAGGAGAGAGAGATATAGAGAGAGTCGGGGGAAGAGAGAGAAAGAGAGAGACAGAGGAGAGAGAGAGAGAACCGGGGGGAGAGAGAGATAGAGAGAGTCAAAGAAAGAGAGAGAGAGACGGAGAGAGAGAGTCCGGGGAAGAAAGAGAGATCGGGGGAAGAGAGAGAGAAAGTGAAACGGAAAAGAGAGAGACGGAGGAGAGAGAGAGAGTCGGGGGAAGGAGATATACCAAGAGAGAGAGACATAGAGTTAGAGAGAGATATGGAGAGAGAGATCAGGGTAGGGGAGAGTGAAAGAGATCTGGAAAGAGAGAGATCGACGACTGTGATCACTGTTCTTTTTTGTCTAGTCAATATTTGATTCCATTTTGTCCTAGTCAGCACAAAACCGTCGTGCCATGTTATATAGATGGTTGACCACTAATAAGAGTCCCAAAGGATTTGGATCCCTTGATATTAAGTGTCTGGCCCTAAAGACTAGGAGGGAAATCCTCCTCTTGGACGAAACCCTAAAGGGAGGACGAAACCCTAGTGAATGGGACCCCCCGACACCTTATAATGTCGTCCTCCTTATCCCCCTTGTGTGGCCGACCACTTAAGTAGGGTGCCCCACTGTTCGGCCACTTAAGTGGGTGCCACAGTCAACTTGCAATAATGTCTTGGAGGGGAGGCCCTTGTTTATGTTTGGACTCCTCCCTATCCACACATGATGCCACCAACTTATAATGGTACAAACCGCATGGCTTAAGAGTGATATAATCATTTTTTTGGTGCTAATGTGCACCCCCGCACACACGACTTAAGTCATCACGCACATCAAAGCATGCCCCATTTTAGCATACTTGTGTGGGTCCCTCATATGGTGCCACCTAGAAATCCTAGTCCCACCACGACTCCCTATGAAGAGATCATACTAAAGGTCTAGTCAGGTTAAACCTGACCCACTAAGACTCCTTATAAAGAGATCACATTGAAGGTCTAGTTAGGTTAAAACTGACCTTAATCCTTCCTATGCAATATCCCATGGTTGTTCCGGTGTGACCCACGACCATGGAATTAACTCACACTAGAATTAGGTTAGCTCGACTGTATGAGTAGACTAGAAGATGGAATCTTAGGGAAGCTACATGACCTTGGCTCCAATTGAAGATATATTTGATCATCTCATGACCATACCATCTTCAATTAACAATGATCACAACTACTACTAGGTCATGACTGCACTTTAAGATAATTGGATATTACACAAGTGCCCGTCTTCGCTATGTTACACTGAACCTCTCTTGCTTTCAGTGTCCATGAAGCTATATGGGATCATTGATTGTCCCTGTAATGACCAAGATGCAATAGCTAATAGCCAAGACTCCTAAGACTGTGATGCCAAGATGGATGAGGTGAGGTGAGGTGCCTAAGACCATGACTTAATCCCACATCACCCGAAGAAAATGAAATCTTGAGGTACTTATATAATTTTCCCTTTTAAACATAGAAGATGTGTTTTAAATCGCGCGCTGCTATGAATTTTGTAAGAACTCCATTGTTAAGTATGCTAGGGTGAGAGCAATACTAGGATAGGTGACTCCTGAGAAGTCATCGTACGGGCACGGGCAAAGCGGACAATATCTTATTTGTTTAGGGCGGATGTTACAAAATGATATCAAAGCTGGTTCTCCTCACGATGGGAGCGGTCTAACTCTACATGTTGACGTGTAACCCTTAAGGAGGGTGGATTGTGACAACCAAAATCAAATAGCCAATTACCAATAGCCAAGATTCCTGAGGTTGTTACGCCAAGATAGATGAGGTGAGATGAGGTGTCCAAGGCCACGAGTTATCCCCACATCACCCAAAGAGAAGGAGATCATGAGTTGTTTATATAATTTTTCCTCTTAAACATAGAAGACACATTTTAAAAACTGTGCGCAGGTACGGATGCTGTAAGAATTCCGTAATTAAGCATGCTTGGGAGATAGTAGTACTAGGATGGGTGACCTCCTGGAAAGTCCTCGTTCAAGCACGGACAAAGTGGATAATATCTTGTATGTTAGGGGTAGATGTTACAAAATGGTATCAGAGCTGGTTCTCATCACGATAGGATGGGTCTAACCCTACACATGAACGTGTAACCCTTAAGGGGGGTGGATTATGATGACCAAGATCCAATAGCCAATAGCTAAGACTCCTGAGGCTGTGATACCAAGATGGATAAGGTGAGGTGTCTAAGGCTATGAGTTATCCCCACATCACTTGAAAAAAAGAAGATACTGAGCTGCTTATATAATTTCCCCTCTCAAACATAGAAGACATATTTTAAAACCGTGCGCCACTACGGATGCTGTAAGAACTTCGTAGTTAAGTGTGCTTGGGCGAGAGTAGTACTAGGATAAGTGATCTCTTGGGAAGTCCTTGTGCAGGCATGGGCAAAGTGGATAATATCTTGTATGTTTGGGGCAAATGTTACAAAATAGTATCAGAGCCGGTTCTCTTCGCTACTGGAGGGGTCTAACCCTACATATGGACGTGTAGCCCATAAGGGGGGTGGATTATGATGACTAAGATTCAATAGCCAATACCCAAGACTCCTGAGGGTGTGATGCTAAGATGGATGACGTGAATTGAGGTATCCAATGCCATTAGCTAACTCCATCACTTGGAGAGAAGGAGATCATGAGCTATTTATATAATTTTTTCTCCCAACCATAGAAAACATATTTTAAAACCATGCGCTACTATGGATGCCATAAAAACTTTGTAGTTAAGCATGCTCGGGCGAGAGTAGTACTAGGATGAGTGACCTTCTGGAAAGTCCTCGTGCTTGCACAAGCAAAGCAAATAATATCTTTTTTGTTTGGGGCGGATGTTACAGTCCCTCCCGACATAGTTCACCCTCTTAACTTCCAACCTTTCAAGTTCTCGTGATCATTATTTTAACTTTAGAATCTATTGGGTAGACTTAATGGTTAGCCTTTCATGAAGGTTACTCAAGGAGACACCAAGTGTTGGAAATAATACTATGGCAGTTGCCCGCAGCGAAAGCAAAAGGTAGGTTCGAAGGCCATGGGTGGTGTGCATTATATATCAAAACTATCTACATATGTATGTTCTCTCTATATTAGATCTATATGTTAGAAATCATACATCCGTGCGGATTCTTTTACTGCGACAGATTTCTTCGTTGTCGATGGAGACAGCTTTAGATCTGTTCAATATAACTTCGGTACAATAGCCAAAACTTTTCACCCCGAATTCCAATTGGACTGAAATTTGGATTGTATGTAGAGAACTTTGAGACACAACTTTTGCAAGTGGTTTGAGGTCGTTTGAAGTTCTGTAGCTTCCAAAATCATAAAAACATTATTGATCTTCTGTGCAAAATCTGTAGAGCAAAAGATTACGAGAAGCGCCTTCTAGTTCACCCGATCTTGCACGATGCGAGGGAGACGAGAGAGGAGAAGAAGAGAGGGGGCATGACGGCTAGTCTTTTATCAACTAGTGGCTGGCCCCCCTCTCCTCATCCATATATATGTGTTGGCCCCCCATACCTTGCGTATGGGGGTTATGACCGACTCCCCGTTTCTCTCCCTTTTGCCTTGCGTGTAGCATAGGGTCGGCCCTTTATTTCCATACAAGGTTGGCCCCCTAAAGTCAAACCTCCTATTGTTAAGCCCCCCTCCCCTTGAACCTAGCTAGTAACTCCTAGAAACTAGGGGAGGGGCCGGCCCATGCATGTCCCCATGTGCTAGGGGTGGCCAACGTAGTGCATGATGATATTTTGGTTTTCCAAAATACCCCCATGCCTCTAGTTGGTTGCCTCTTTCGCTTCGGAACTCGCATGACACACTTACATAGATTATGACTAGTGATTCCACTATCACCGGGGTATCCTTAGTAAACACCTAGGGTGCCTCTAGTAAAGTCAACTCACAACATAAACCGGTCCATCGCACCCATGTAGCGAAACCCACTAAGGTAAGGAGATGACTACGTGTCTCTCTGTACGATTCCAAGATTTTTCCTAGTATACACACGCACCTACGTATCTACCATGCACTAATGATGTTGGAAATAAATCTATGGTAGAGGTCCGCAGCGGAAGCAAAGAGAAGATCCAAAGACCGGGAGCAGTGTGCGTTACATATCAAAATTTTTATCGAAACGATCTACATATGCGTGTATGAATCTAGCATGGCAACTACACGAACCCCTAACGACGATCTAACACGAAAGAACAATTTAGCATGTATGTATGTTCTATCTATGCTAGATTTATATGTTAGAGATCATACCTGCGTGCGGATTCTTTCACCGCGACAAGTTTCTTCTTTGTCGATAGAGACGGGCTCAGATCTGCTCGATATAGCTTCGGTGCGATAGCCATAACTTTCTGCATTGAACTCCGATGGAGCTGAAAGTTGGACTGCAAGTAGCCAACTTTGATACACAACTTTTCAAACAAGTTTCACCTTGTTTGGACTTCTGTAGATCCCGAAATCGCAGAAACAATACTGATTTTCTGTGCAGATTTTGGACAGTAAAAGGTTGCGGGAGATGCCTTCTAGTTCACCCGATCTCACACGATGCACGACACCTCATCGATAGAATCTGAGTGCCTCCATCCAACAAGCCTTCTCCTTCTACGAAACACCATGCGAGGAAGACGAGTCGCCATCTAATGGCTCAAGCGAGGGAGAGAGAGACGAGAGAGGAGAAGAGAAGAGAGGAGAGGGGGCGGCTAGGGTTTTCCCATGCCATGGCTGGCCCCTAGGGCTTGCATGGCCGGCCCCCCTCTCTCTTTCTTCCTTATATAGGGCCGGCCTATCCATATGGATAAGGCTAGTACGGATAGGGTTGACTGATTCAAAACTTCTCCCTATATATCTCTTCTTTAATTATCTCTATCTTTTTCCTTGGTTTTGAAAACGGTCAAAACTAGCCCATTTTCTGTGCCTCATGACCGGCCCTTTCATCGGAGGCAACAACCTCCTGAAACCAATGGGGCCGGCCTTGACCAGTCTCTCAACACTTGGGGCCGGCCTTGACCAGTCTCTCAACACTTAGGGCCGACCCCCTTAGTACATAGTGACGCATGGTATGACCAAAACGCCCTTATATCATTAGTTGGCCGTTCCTCGTGTACGAGACTTTGCAAGGCATACATAAGTGAAGTGCACCAGTGATTTCACTATTCTCTGAGGTTCCCGTAGGGTGCCCCTAGTGAAGTCAACTAGTTAACTCGCAACATGTCCCGGTGCATCGCACCCATGTGGCAAAGTCCACTTATGGCAAGGAATTGCTATATGCGTCTCTGCACTAACCTAGGGTTTCCCCTTAGTGCACACACATAGCTACGCATCTACCGTGCACTAGTGCAAAGCAATCACGGAGCGTATGCTTGGACTTCTCGCTTCCTCTAACTATGTTATGTGTTTCGAGGAGATGGTATAAGAACCGTACATAATGTCGATAAGGTGGAACCTTCAGGGACCAGGGTTCATGGCTTCCAACTTAGACTCGATCGACACACTACCCGAGTGTACCATCGATCCTCTGAGTCTGAGTTAACCTGCATGGCCACCCAGAGTGCGACGCATGCTGCACTCCAATTTTCCCGGACTTACTATGGTCTCCCTCATACCTCTGCTCTCCGCTTAATATGGTAAACTCGCTGTCCCTCCATCTGGTGCCATGATGCAACTCGAGCGGTGGAGAATACCGTCAGACTCGAGTGCTCATATGACTCGATTCCTTCCAGGTTGACCACATATATCGTACCTCCGATTACTCTTCCAAGCAACCGGATCCGTCACCAGTCCAACTAATGACCATCTGGCCAGGGTTTAATATGATGTAGGTCAGACCAAGAAACGCACCTCTCGTTAGGGGTATGGATAGCCTGCAGGAGTGACATGCTGATGCAACGCCAGCCGGGTAACCCAGTATACCGTGGTTTTGGATCACTGCATCCGGATCCTCACACATTGGTGCGCCAAAGCACCACACAACTGGTTAGTCCACCAGACATGGTTCCTCAGGGTTTAGGACCGTTTTATCCTAAGCAGAAACACAATTTAGTGCACTGGTATTTGCTCACCGATTGGTGCACCGTGTTGGTTCCGTTCGGCCACAGACACTATGCCTGGTAATGACCGTGGCGGAGACACCCACGCTCTGTCATCCCAACAGCTTATCCTGATAGGGCGACTAACCCTGATCAGAGCTGCAAACATATTTAGGTTACATAGGACCAGTCCCTTGAGTTTCCCACTCAAGAGGATTACCATGTAGCCATGGCTCTCTGTTCTGTAATCAGAACACGTACTAAGGTACGTACCAATATGCAATCCTATACTATCAACCATACATAGCTAAACTATAAGTTTTTATGAGCTGTAGACCTCACCAATTCTAACAAATACGATGTACATATGGAGCGTAGGGTTATTAGGGTTGGACTCATAGCTTTCTCTAGCTACATCCTTTGAATCGAGGAGATAGTTTAAGGACAGTACATTATGTGGATAGGGTGGAACCTTCAGGGACCAGGGTTCATAGCTTCCAACTTGGACTCGATCGATATACTGCCCGAGTGTACCATCAACCATCTGAGTTTGAGTTAACTTGCGTAGCCACCTAGAGTGCGATGCAGACTGCGCTCTAATTCCCCTTGACTTACTATATTCTCTCACATACCCCTACTCTCTGCCTTGTAGTGGTGAACCCGTTGTCCCTCTACTTGGTGCCATGATGCAACTTAAGCGGTGGAGAATATCGTCATACTCGAGTGCTTATATGACTTGATTCCTTCCAGGTTGACCACATACATCGTACCTCCGATTACACTGACGAGTAACCAGATCTGATTAACAGTCTAACTGATGATCACCGGACTAGAGTTTAATATGATGTAAGTCAACCAAGGAACGCACCTCCCGTTAGGGCTGTAGATGGGCTACAGGAGTGGCATGCTGATACGATGGCAGCCAAGTAACCCAGTGCACATTGGTTTTGGGTACGTAACTGGACCCTCACATATTGGTGCGCCAAAGCACCACACAACTGGTTAGTCCACCAGACATGGTTCCTCAGGATTTAGGACTATTTTACCTTAAGCAGAAACACGGCTTAGAGCATCGGTATCTGCTCATCGATCTATGCACCGTATTGGTTCCGTTCGGCCATATACACTGTGCCTGGTAATGACCGTGGTGTTGACACCCATGCTCTGTCATTCCAACAGATTATCCTAATAGGGCGACCAACCCCTACGTATTAAGGTTACATAAGACCAGTCCATTGAGTCTCCCACTCAAGTGGATCACCACATAGCTATGGTTTTTTATTATGTAATCAAAACATGTACTAAAATACGTACCAAAATGTAATCCTAAGCTATCAATCATACACTGCTAAACTAAAGGTTTTTATGAGTTGTAGACCTCACCAATTCCAACAATCTCCCACTGGGTCTAATGAGGAAAAATAGTGTTGAGCTCTATAGCTTTTATATACTGCCCAAAAGTATTTCCAGGAATTCCCTCAAGGAATTAGCAACATTATCTGAAGATGCTACCTCAGTTACTACTACTTGCATTTCCTCTTAAAACTGTCAGATCAAGTGAAGTTTGTACTTGATGAGTATCCCCTTGTGGTGATTTATAGGCTCCCTGGACCCTTCTTACCGCTCTTTTGTTATTACAAAAGATAACTGAGCCTTTGGTACGCATCTCGTGTTCTCTAAGGACTTCATAAGCTATACCACCTGATATACTACCTTGCATGCAACAACATGCTTAGTCATTATGGTAGAGTTTGTGATGTACTTTTGCTTCATAATCTACCAACTACCGCTTCTAATCCCAAGATAAAAATAATTTCTGAAGTCGATTATCTGGAACGCACATATGACATAAAAGTCAGATCTTGTGCATCCAATCGATATCAGAACCTGTGAAGTATATACTAACTCATAATCCTTGTTTGATGAGGACGTATGAGTATACCCTTCACATCAGTTCAGTGATCTGGACTTGGGTTCAATTGAAACCGACCTATTATTCCTGCTGTGTAATAGATATCTAGCCTCGTAGATCGAATCTGGATAGAGTCTTATCTTTATGCATAGCCTGTGACAGCGAGAGAACCCTACTCTGGTGATCTCGAGTTACCATGATTCCCAGAACATAGCTCATCTCATTAGGATCTTTCACATCGAATTGTGATAATTACAAAGATTTACCGTAAATAACATACCTACGTTATTTTCAATCAGTAGAATATCGTTAACGTAAAGTACTAAGTATATCCTTGCAGCTATTTTATCTTTTTTGTACTTGGTTTATTCTCATTTTGACCAAATCTGTGTGAGCGGATCCCCTGATCAAAATAGATATCCTAATTCCTAAATGCTTGCATTAGTCTATGAATGGATCTTTGTAACTTACACTCCAGATCTTCCTGATCTGTTGACATAAAGCCTGGGGCTGCATCATACATATGTTATTTTCCAAATCCCCATTAGGGAATAACTGTCTTGACGTTCATCTATCAAATCTCCTAACTATAATGGATTGTGATGGATTAAGAGGATCCAAAATAGACTTAGGCATACCTATCAGTGAGAAAGTTTTGATAAAATCAATCCTTATCCCTTGGCAACTAATCTAGCTATTTAAGTTTTAATAATAACACCGGGTCCTCTTCTTATACACTCCCTACATCCAAAAGGGTGATAATATAGTAAGAGTTGAGACTGTTTCAAGGGATATTGATGCAGGCTTGCCTCTATGGTCTTTTGCCAATCAGAGCTGTCGGAAGCTTCCACTACTTCGTAGTAGCTCTAGGGATCATTCTTCTGAAACTCTGGATTCACTATCCGTAGTATCTTTGAGGAGCTCTGATGGTTCTTTCACAACGACGAGGTGGTAGTGATACAAAGTGAATCGTTTTTACAGTATCTGGTATATTAGTTTCTATATCATCTACTCTTATTACGCTTTTGGATGCGCACTCTCTATCAGTACTAAATAGTTTACCCAGAACTAACTTATCGGTAAACTTATGGTCTATAATATAATCATGATCTAGGTAGATAGTATTCGTAGAAATAATTACCTTCCAAACCTTAAGATCATAAAATAGTCCACTTTATGCCTTCTTAGGGCCTATAAACATATATATCTAGAATTTTATCCCCATCTCATCCCTCTTGTCCTTCTATATAAGTGCGGGACAACCCTATATCATGAGATACTATAGTGTCAGCTTTCGTTTAGATCATAACTCTCTATAGGTCTGAGGTACTGATTCAGATGAGAGATAGTTTCAGATATAAGCTATTATTTTAAGGTACAACCCCACCAGAATATGGGCGATACACTTGGCAATATTCATCGTACTACGAACCATATCCAACAGGGTCTGATTTCTTCTCTCGGAGATTTTATTCTGACGTGTTACGTTGGAGCATCTAGCCGGGAGATAATTCCATGCTCCCTCAGGACCATATGGAATCCGTCCGATAAGTACTCATTCCCTTGATTAAATTGAAAAGCCTCCTACCGTCTAGACGTTCTTGGAACCATAGACGTCAAAATTAACTAACACCAATACCTTAGTGGCCATTTTAATTACTCTGCCTTCTAGAAAACACTCACATGTCAGAATGATCTCTGAAGAATATGTGAACAGAAACTCGACCTTCTGTTACATCTGAATTTATATGAGATAAAGTATCTAAATCAGAGGGGTCACAAATGGGTTAGCTTCTCTGAAGGATTGAGATGAATTTAAATCAGACGCTGCAGTTGTAATGAATTTATTTTCGAATTAGGATTAAACACAAAGAGACCGTTCTGAACTATTTCTCTAGCAATGAAGATATCCATTCAGTTGAGAGACACACCAATGATTCCATCTAAAAACTAAAAACTTCATTCGGCCACCATGACCGAATGCAATGTCTATTATTCATCAGAACTAAAGTAAAAATTAATTGGCATTGTTAAATGCACAGTCCTAACATAGATGCATTCGGCCTCCATGATCGAATACATAGAGGTGCATTCAGTTTGGTGTGACCGAGTGTCGCGATTTTTTGGGGGTGGGGGTGGGGGGAGGAGGATGACGAGGAGCGAAAGAGGAGGAGAAGGGATGATGAAAGTAGATGGAGGAGGAGGAAGATGACCATGGTGGTGGATTGTTGACGGCGATAGTGGGCGTCGGAATACGATCTGCACATGGCCTGCGACCGACTACAGTGAGCATGGATTGCCTTTGAACTATTACGGAAATATGTTCGAGTCCATATACAACCTGATCAAGTATTTCATGGGCGAACCCACCAGGGGATAGGAGAGTTGGCAAAGCAACTGATGCTTTGGTGATGAGGTTGTGGGTTCAACTCTTCCTCCCCTCGATTTACCCAGGAGTGAAGTGGGAATTGTCTAGTGGGTCGGGCTTCACTCCCGGAGGGAAACACGCGATCTAGTGTTGGGCCATTGCCCGAAAGGTTTCGGGACACCCGCCGATCTCAATAAAAAAAAAAAAGGTATTTCATGGGCTATATATAGACCCACCCCTAAACATATTTATGTGCATGTATAGGAAGGGCCAAGGAAAGTCAAGCCAAAAGTAAATGGACCATTTTCAGAAATAGGCCCGAGTTGGGTGCCATTTTGCGAAAAAACTCTTAGGCATTCTAGAAATAAAATAAATAATTAGTATGAAAAATTTCCCAAGGGTCTATTCTTTTGCAGAGAAAATAGGGGGGAAACAACTTAAAGGGACGGAAATCAGATTTCCCCCCAGATTTCTTCCGTTCTTTTGGGGGAGGAGATCTCGGAAAGCAGATTTCCCCCCGAAATTATTTCCTTGCTCGGCAAGGAAATCCTTTCCGAGCTCAAGCTGCAGAAACGAGGTTTCTCCCTTCATCGCGGAGAGCTCCGACGCCTGTTGCGATTTTTGCCCGATCTCCTCCACAGCTCTCGTCCCCTCCGGCCACCATTCCGACCAGATCTTCATCCCTTCGACCACCATTTTGAACCTGCCGGATCTAAGGTACTCTTCTCTATTTTTTTTTTTTTTTTTTTGAGACTCAAGGATCTACTTCTCTCACCAAATCTAGGGTTCATAGATTTATCGATCTCTTGAGTGAAGGAGGTGATGTTCCGACGTCTCCCTCGTCTGTAATCCAATCCCCCAAAAGGAACTCCCCACTCAAACCCAGGTTTTTCAATCTGTTCTTCCATCCAACCCTTTTCCGTTTCATCTCTGATTATTTTTTTTTTTTGAATCTTTGTTTCCTCTCCTGGAGTTTTACCTGGGGATGTAGCTATTCCAGATTACCCTATCTGTTTTTGCATATGTATCTGTATTCTATATTCGACCAAATATGGTTATAAACAGTATAATCCGATTTGAATGATACAAATAAGGCTACTAATTTTAAGATACAATCAATACATGTATTTGATCGGCATCCGCCAGAAGATGTGAACAGGGATACAATCTACATATATCCAATATGTATATCTATTGTTACATCTCTAGGGCTAATCCATATAACTGATGTGCTTCGGCTCTAGTAGTAATACGATGGATTGGAGTTTGCTTCTGTTTCGATCATTCAGAAATTGCTTCTGTTTCGATCATTCAGAAATTCTACAAGTAAATTTTAATTCAAAGGAACAATTCATATTCCCTGATAAAGTAATGTAATTCTGCAAACATATTTTGCTGAAATTTTTTTTTGATTGCTGTTGGAAATTGATATTGAACCGTTTCTTGAAAAATACTGAAAAGACTTTCATTCTCTTAAACAGATTGCGGTTGTATTACCTTACAAATATAATTTAAATTGCAGCATATAATTTAACATCCTGATTCATAACGATTTCTACATCTCTTACTTCTGGTTTATAACAAACCTGGTGGTAAACTTTTAAAATCACTACCACCACGGCCCTTCCAATTTCTGTCTTGACATATTTAATACCTGCAGCTACAACCGGCAGAGATGCAGTTTTCGTCTTTGAATTTGAATTTCTCATAGCAACCCCAACCGGCCTTCAAATCTTCATTTTGAAGGTGGGACATGGCTCCAACAGGTCTTCAAATCCCACCTTCAAAATAAAGATGGGGCTTTCGGGTCTTCAATATGATTATGAGCTCCTTCAAAACACTTCTTACCCTCATAGAAAATGTTCAATATACGGGTTATGATGTTTCAAGGATCTGGGTTTCCCTTAAACATCTTATGTGCCATTTTGCTTTCATCATCTCTTCTTAATTAGATTAACATGGGCCCTATAGTTTGCAATTCGAAAGTCGGAGGCTTGGCAATCTGCCATTCAATCCTTTTATACTGTGTCAATCATCCCGGCATTACCTTTTACTGGTCTTTTATTATTGGTCCTTGGATTGATCATTTTCTTTTGTATCTAGGTTTATAATTGAATGGTGTGTGGACAGCTACGTCGTCCATAACTTCTCTGTAATTGTTTGACTAGATGCATTTGGTTCCTCACAGTGTCTTTATGCATGAGTAATTTCTATCTAACTTTTTAGTTTTTATGTCCTCTCTGCATACTTGAGTATAACTTTGCATGTGTAGTTTCATGATTGATCTTATAGTAGCAAATTCATATGGCCTCTTTTCCTTGCATCTTTTATTTCAAATCTAATTGCCATTTGATGCGGATTGTAACATATTTAGAAATAGGAGTCGTTACTGTCGAAATTGTTTCCTTTATTTTATTTCCTAGGAAACTAATAGAGGAGGCAAATGAGAGGAACAGGATTATGAGATATCGTCATTGTTAACACCCAATAAGTAGAAACTGTTATCAGTGCTTTGTGATTAATAGATGCTTATAGTGTTCTTAATCTGCTATTCCTCTTTGTTTGTGGTTTTGATCGGTAACATATACAAGGAATTCTCTAACTCCATATAACAAAGGTACAAGCAAGTATAGAACTTCCACTGTATCCCAAATGATATATCCATGAAATAAAAATCTTTTAGATCTTTGAGTTTTAGAGGTACACCACTATTGACAAGTACATATTAGTTCTCACTAGAGGATGTCGAGTTCTACTTCCTTTCATGGGGTTCTTGAGAATTTTAATGTATGCCTAGTGTCTATTGTTAATGTATGCTGACTTTGAGACACTTCTAGGTATATTTTAATTTTTTCCGGTTATTTTTTTATAAAAAAACCAGTTTGGCAAAAGAAAAACGATTCTTTCGGTGGCACGTCCCATACGTGCATTACATGTTTATACAGGCACTTTCTTTGTACACATACAATTTGATAGGTGATTGCAAGATTGTTCTATTTACCTTTTCACTTTGCAAAATACACGCACTATGTGAGTTCATACACTTTGATTTAATTGTTATAGAGATCTTGAATTGCAAACGTTATACTTGATAACTTCTTAAATATATAAATTGAGTCTTTGTTTGTACCTTTAATTCAACGTAGATACTTATATTAAATACATTCTATTAATTATTGTATGCTAACCATTGTTATATAAATTTAATAACATAGATGGAGATGGAACAACAGGCTGCAGTACAAGCCATTGTCGGTGCTTGTACCATATGGTTAGTAGTGCTTAAAATGGTATTACGTCGCAAACGACAGCAATACATACCAAGAGAACCACAGTAAGATAGATACGAACGAAGACAAAAATATCTCAATCTTTTGTTGCGTGAGAAAAATAAAGATACACATAATCTTTTACGGGTCAATTAGCCTACATTTGAGTTATTAGTCAAAGCTTTGAAGTCAAAGGGATTACGGTCTACAAAAAATATGGAAGTGGATGAACAAGTTGCTATGTTCTTAAATATACTCGGATAATCATTTTGCTTGGTTTCAGATCTATTATAAAAATTGATGATCAGAGAGTTGAATGCATTACAAGTCAGAGCAATTCTATTATTATCTTCTTTATTATCACAGTCTGTTTCGAATGATGACGTGCATAAATATATTGTTAAATATTACTCAGAGAGTTGAATGCCTTGGATTGCACTCAACACATTGTCGATTGCACTCAACACAAAAAATCACCCTCTAATCCTCTTGAGGACAGGTTTGTTAAAATCTGTTGTTCCCCAACTCCCCAGTTCTATAATAAACTGTAGTCTTTTTCCTCAAAATGTCCCTATTAGCAGAATGCTTCTGTCACTAGTATCTGTACATGCTGTTCGCCTTAAAGTATTCCACCGTCACTTTATAATGGTGTCTGCGGTTAAGCTTTGGGTCACATTCTGACTTGATATTCCACTTTTGGAGTAGCGTGGTTAGCTCTGCCTGAGTATTCCAATATTTTTTCAAATGACTTTTTAATTAATCATATAGGATACTGTTAGTCATCAGCTTCTTAGGCTTATTTGTGGGCCCGTTTCTATGATCTTTTTGTGAACATGGTATTAATTGAGCAGTTGTCCTGAGTAATATTTATAGTCTGAATGATTTCTTCTTGATGATTGCACCACTTATGCCATATGCTTGTCATATATATTGTGTTACAGATGTACTACTGTGCACTTCTTTGCTCATGTGAAGTATTGCATGTTCAATATAATGATCGAGCACTCCAAACTCTTGGTTTTGCGAATATGTGATTTTATTTTGATGTTGTGATGTAAAAGTTCCCAAGTTGCTTGGCTTGATTTTTGATGTAAAAGTGGTGCACAAGTTGCTTGATTTTTGATGTAAAACTTGGGAACTTTTACATCACTGTTTTGATTTTGATGTAAAACTTGGGAACTTGGGAACTGGCTTGATTTTGATGTAAAAGTTCCCAAGTGAAGTAAAACTGGCTTGATTTTGATGTAAAACTCAGATTTTGATGTAAAACTGGCTTGATTTTGATGTAAAACAGTGGGTAATCAGAATAGTATCTACCTTTTGATTTTGATGTAAAACTGGCTTGATTTTTGATGTAAAAGTTCCCAAGTTGCTTGGATTACCCACTGTTTTGATGTTGTGATGTAAAATTATCCTTCACTTACAGTACACAGGCAGTTACTATTCTGATTTTTGGCATAGTAAGTGAAATCATGGAAAGTGGGTATGATACTTGAAAATTGTTCGGCTTCAACAGTAAGTGAAGGATAATTTTTAGTTGTGGTAAATAAGTTTTGGCACACAGATGGGGATGGTTTTGTAAATTTCATGGAGTAGGAAAGTTGTCAATCACTCTGACTGCAGGGCCAAAGAAAATTTTCTGATACTTCAAAATTGTTCAATCACTCTGACTGCAGTGCTGTGTAATCTGTTTGGTAATCCTTGTTGCTGTGTAATCCTTGAAGACTGCAGTGCTGTGTTGTGTTGCTGTGTAATCCTTGAAGACTGCAGTGCTGTTTGGTAAGACTGCAGTGCTGTGTAACAGTGGTTTACGATGTTGCTGTGTAATCCTTGTTGCTGTGTAATCCTTGTTGCTGTGCACTCTTCATCCTTGTTGCTGTGTAATCTGTTTGGTTGATTTCTTCCCTTCGTTTCCCTGCTATAAAGAACAGTGGAAATCTAATTAGATTTTCACTTTGTTTGATTTCTTTCCTTTATTTCCCTGCTAAAAGAACAATGGAAATTAAGTGGTGGATTGTTGACGGCGATAGTGGGCGTCGGAATACGATCTGCACATGGCCTGCTACCGACTACAGTGAGCATGGATTGCCTTTGAACTATTACGGAAATATGTTCGAGTCCATATACAACCTGATCAAGTATTTCATGGGCGAACCCACCAGGGGATAGGAGAGTTGGCAAAGCAACTGATGCTTTGGTGATGAGGTTGTGGGTTCAATTCTTCCTCCCCTCGATTTACCCAGGAGTGAAGTGGGAATTGTCGAGTGGGTCGGGTCACTCCCGGAGGGATCAGTCTGAGCCTGAAGTGGGCCATTGCCCGAAAGGTTTCGGGACACCCGCCGATCTCAATAAAAAAAAAAAGGTATTTCATGGGCTATATATAGACCCACCCCTAAACATATTTATGTGCATGTATAGGAAGGGCCAAGGAAAGTCAAGCCAAAAGTAAATGGACCATTTTCAGAAATAGGCCCGAGTTGGGTGCCATTTTGCGAAAAAACTCTTAGGCATTCTAGAAATAAAATAAATAATTAGTATGAAAAATTTCCCAAACTCTTACCTCCGTTCCGAAGCGGATAGAGGGAGTGAGCGGTGCGTGTCCGTCTCACCATGGCTGCAGCTACGTCACTCTCCTCAGCGATATATCTCCTCCCGCTCTGCAACTCGTCCATCTCTCCGAAAATCAAACACTCACTCTCCTTCCCGATCCGAACATCAAAGCCCTCGGCCCCCGTCTGTTCCCGCGCAGTGCCGTCCAGGGTCTTCGCGGCTCCCGAGCTCGTGCGCTCTCAGGAAACCCTAGAACCGCCTCTCGAAACCCTAGGTGGATCAGAAAGTTCAACAGGCTTGGAGGTATGCAGCCCTGCTATGGCCTTTCCCTTTTCATTTGATGGATGGAAAATTAAGCTAAAATGGCCCTAATGGGTTTTTGTTTTTTTGATTATCTGTTTCTAAGGTAGAAGGATCTCGGGTTCCTGGGTCTTCTTCTCTCGCGGTTGGGGATGATGCAGAGAAAGTATTCAGTTCTTGATCAATTCCTTTTTCCGATTCTCCATTAAGCCGATTTCTTGTCGTTGTTGCTCTCGCTGCTGCTTTTAGTTAATTGGGTAAATTACACTTTGCACCCCTGAAGTTTAGCTCAAAAACACTTATCCCCCCTGTAGTTTCTTTTGTTCCGAATCGCTCCCTAAAGATTAAAATGTTAGCACAATGCCCCCTTTTGTTGGCTACTTGATTTCCTCATTTGGTAATTTTATTCTGATCAAAAGATGAATTGAAGCGGGCAAAATGTAGTTTTTTAACTTCAGGGGGTTAAGTATTTTTGAGCTAAACTTCGGGGGGGCAAAGTGTAATTTACCCTAGCTAATTTGATGGCTTGGAAAGTCTCTTAATTTTGGAGTTCTTCACCTATTTGTTGCGCTGCCAAGAAATGCTCCATGATCGGCATCTGTTTATATGTTCTCTTCCTTTCTTTTTGTTGCTCAGTTCTGCATTATGTGGAAAAAATTGGTTTCAATATGGTAATTTGGGGACAATGCTGAAACTTAGTCAAGATCTGAGTGTGGTTATTGGAGCTGTGTTGTGCAGAAAAAAGGATCAAAACTTTCAATTTGAGTTGAGGAAATTGATCTCCTTGCATACTGGGATCGGTTTTTGTAATGTAGTTGTGTCAGAGTCCATACTTAGACATCCATAAAGGGGATTCAAGATTGTGTGCTTCTTTAACCCTTCTATACTTTTTTGCATAATGATAGAGACATAGACTTGTGTGATTTGTTTCTTATTATTTGTTTTAAATGAAACAAATTGTCATGTAATATGCTTTGGGTACACTATATTAAGGTAGAGATAACTGGTTGGTGAATCCTCATTTTTAAGCTCGAAAAATCCCCACTTCATGCAAGTGTCCTACATTGCCTCTCGTATCACTCCAGTAGATGTGATTAGACTGATCTGTGACCTTGATCTTTGATGTCAAGATCAACCACCACATTATCATTCTAGGAAGTAGTTGTTTTGGAACATAATGGGAAGAGGATGAGATGGGAACATGGCCTAACGGGCAAAACAAAAACAAGACTTTGGGTTAGGTTGCTCTGAACGAGGCATACATTGAGAATATGGAAAGCCATTGTCTTAAGATTCGATGGCAAGTTGGACGATTTAATGATGGCACAAGCATATTCATAGACTTGATATAAGATGTCCAAGTGACAATGGAGATATTAAGGGTGACAATCATTAAGTAGTGGATATGTTTCATGGCTCGGTGCAGGTTAAAGCCGAGATGGTGAAATGTGAAGATCCTAATGTTAGAGTATGATTCTTAAAGAGGTATGATGTATGGGATTGTGGTGCCAAGAGTTGTGAAAGAGAATTATTGAGTTAAGATATTGGAAAAAGATAGTTTGAACATGCAAAAGACGCACAAAACGTGCACAAACTCAAATGTGGCATGCATCGGTCAAAGTCAATGCCTTGAAAATGCACAAATCACTAGCAGATGTACGTAATATTGGTGTGTGTCTGCTTTTTGTGTGTTGCACCTGTGTTAATAGTATTGCTCTAAATCTTTTTTGTAGTAAACGAGATGCTTAGTTGTGTGAAAACATCCAATGGATAATGGAGCAAAACTCAAGTCCTTAAACTTGAAAATGAAGTGTATCTTACCTATTAAGTGATGCTTTCTTGGTGGCGGTGGCATTATATGGACAATTCCTCTACACCATTAGAATGTGGGAGCAACTTACAGAGGGACTCATACATAATTCCTTCTTGATGATGTGGAGTACCGAGTATGTGGTTTTGAATTAGCTTCAGTTGTTGAGCTAAGGTGCACAAGGACAACAAAGAAGTATACATGAGCAAGTTTACATCATGAACACCCAATATCACAAGGTTGTATCATAGATATGGATGCTCAACTTAATATCACAGGGATCTCAGATGATGACAAGGTCTTTTTCACAGATGGGTTGTAGTCTTATGTAGAACAAATATTGTGACAATAAGGCGTCAAAGGGCATGGACAAAAAGATCTAGTTGCTGAGAGTAGTCAATGGTGAGGCATGTGGCCTATGTAGTCAAAGTCAGTAGTCGGTTCGGCCAAAAATTCTAATCCCTCCCCTTTCATTCAACATATATGATATATGAACCAACATAAATGGCAACAAGTATATGTAGTGTTCTGAAAGGCTCAAGGCGCAAAAGTCTCCTAGAGCCTAGGCGCACGCCTGATTGAAGTAAGGCGCATATATATATATATATATATATATATATATATATATATATATATATATATATATATATATATATATATATATATATATATATATATATATTCAAAACATGCATAACTAGACTAAGAAAATGAATCTTAAGATAAAAGATAAATTGGATAGATCGTTGTTGCAACAACACAAATGTTGTAGCCTTGTAGGTTTGAATTACGACTCTAAATAAGCCATTTACAATATATTAAATCTTCAAATATGTATAGTTCAAATTCAATAACCAGTATATGATATCAAATGTGATATTATAGCAAACAAAAAATAAATAGTGAATTGAATGTGTTATTTCATCCGTGTGCTTGTGCACATGATCAATATGAAATGTGCAAATCGAGAAAGAAAAGAAAACTCATGGAATCTTGTAATAGTTGAAATAATATCAAAGTCATCAAATCCAACCCACAATTGCTCATATGGTCCTACCTAAGAACTATAAAAAATAATTTTGAATGTAAATAATATTCAATCAATGTGCCAATATTCAGACTACTGTAATCATGAATCAAATCTACTTAATAACTTAATCATATTGCCAAAAATGTCAATTGCAAGCACATAATTGCACATGGTTCAACTAGGCGCGCCTTGTTTGCGCCTAGAGCCTGGAGCCTAGGCGCGTGCCTTTCTAACAGAGCTTGGCCTTGTGCTTTTTGAGGCGCAGGGGTGAGACTAGTTGAGCCTGAGCCTAGGCGCATGCCTAGGAGCGCCTTTAATAACACTGAGTAGATGATACTAGTCGGTAAATAACAATAAACAACAATTACCAACTATAAAGTATAAAATATAATCATCAACTATCAAAAAAATTAACATCAAGCAACATACTAGCATAAATATAATCTCAAAGAAATTACATCAAATAACATAATACCGTAATCTCAGAAAATGAACTAATGTCATAATCCAGTCTCTTCAGACAACTTCAACAAGTAGCAACATAACATATGTACATGGTACATTCATCCCAAAAAAACACAAATAATACTAGTCCTCTCCAACATTGATATCAAAATCGTCACCCAATTTGTTTCCTTCATAATGTTCTCTACCTTCCTCCCTTCGAGTTTAAATGTTTTCTACGTCCACATGTTCTTTCTCCCCAACCTCATCAAGAAGTAAAAATGAGGGGTGCGTGTCTGATCGTTGCCTTAAACGACTCCTCATACTTGGTCCGATGTCTGTAACTCCTATTCTCAACTGGTGCCCAATTAAGATTATCGCCTTCACATACAAATTCTTGAAGCTTACTATTGGTTGGTATCATTATCTTTTCCGTTCTTGTTGTTGGGGACCAGTCGAAGACTAGTCGGGTTTCGCCCAGTCGCTAGTTGGGTCTAGATGGAGCCCAGTCAGGGACTAGTTAGGTTTCGTCTAGCTCTAAGGGCATTTGGTCTAGTCGGGTCGGTAAATTGGCGACTGGGACTAGTCGGGTTGCCGACTAGTCTCGATTTTGATAGCATATCACGTGGCAAGTGTGGTGACAAAAGATCAATGTCTTAAGTGTTTACATGGTCCTACCACTGCTTGCGGAAGTAGGACATGAGCACTCTTTTCAGCTTCTACAAGATCAATAAACCTATGGGGCTTATCAATAATCAAGACGTGGAAGATCAATTGAGTATGTATCATTAAACCCACCTTTGGAAGCAATAATCAACAAGATTGGATCAAGACAAATTAACTTATCCGAACAAACAATATCAATACATGCACATCAGATTTGATTTGTAGTACAAGTAGATTTGCCGATCAGATCTGTTTGACAATTCAACATATCTGATTTCCTTTATTTTCTTGCCAGTAGATTCTTGGCTTCAAATTTGAAGTTAACTGACTGTAGAATATGTGGAGCACTTGGACATGACAATCAAATGCAGGACATCTGTCGATTGTCGCCTCATGAGATGGGGAGAAAGAAGAAGATAGAAGGGGGGACCTCAAGTCCTTGGCATGGCATCAAATCCGATTTCACACCGATGATGTTTCCTCTCACAAGAATTCCAAAAGGCATAAATTTTTCTTTATTCAATTCTTTGATTTATAAAGGAGGTGTTGGAGTCTATTTATAAGCCCCAAAACCTATACAAAACGCACATGACTTGTCGTCCTTAATTATATAGGACCGCGACTCCAAGAAACTAGCATAACAACCCTTATACGATGGGTTTACACTCATGCAGAATTTAACCTAAATAAAGTTCCAAAATTAAACAAAATTACTTATTTGCCCTCTAATAATTAGGCAAAAGACCATCCCATCATGGGTATCATGTTTAACATATTAGCCCATCCAAATTGGCGTTATGGAAGCCACGATCCTCCTCCGACGGTGTGTGTAGACCCGCGTGGGTGACGACGAAACCTCAGATACGCATCATACGCCTCCGTTGCGTGGAACTCACCCTCGAGTATCAAGTAGTAGAAGCGACAAGCAACAGAGCAACCGTCGATTAGAAGTTGATGGAGATCAAGTAGGGGATGAAGGGCCACAAAATGATCGATTCATGGGTCCCACATAAAATGTGAGTTTGAATCATCTTGGCACCATGACCGACAAGAGGCTTGCAGGGATGCATAACACTGAAGTAGACGGGTATCTGAAATCACTGTGTTGAGCTGAGGAAACGAAGACACATCTTTCCTTGCATAATATTGAAGTAGTGCTCGATCAGTTGGCGTAGAAAGGGATGCTAAAGAAGTTATTCCAAGGGAGCCAACCACATGTGACGCCTCAACTGGTAGCATATGCACAACTGATAACTCTGTGGAAGCGAGAGGTTTTATGGCAGTCTGGAGACCCTTTGATGTCTTTGTCAAGGGCAGAAACTCCTATTGAGTATACCGCAAGTCTGCAACAAGGACAGGTGCCTCTGGTAATGCCTCAGGTAAATGTGAAGAACACTCCTCTAGCAAGTTGGCTAGGGAAGTCATCGGTGCAAGAGGTATTGGTGGGACGACAAGCGGAGATGGAGGTACTGTAGCCTATAGGAGAAGCTACTGCAGGAGGCACAACTGATGGAGGTCCGGTTGAGGCATGGACTCTGTGTCGCCACCTGATCATATCCTCTTGTTCAATCTTGCCCATTACGTATATCACATCATCAAGTCGTTCTTCAACCGATCCTCCTTGATGTATGAACCATTGGACGAAGGGGTCGACTGACAAAGTCAGCTCTCGGACTCGATCCTTGATATGCCCAATATAGATAAATTCAGGAGATATGGACGAGTAGAGGGTAAGACCAAATGTGTTCACCCAAATAAAGAGTTGTGTAAAGAGCGCGGTTTGATGGTAGCACAGATGGGTGAAGATAGGGTGAAATCTAACTGCTATGTGGAAGTTCCTCAAATTCTCAAAATTTTGGTTTTACGTGAAGGAAGGCTGCAGGGGTAAAGTAAAAATTATGAAAATATGGTTCTGCTGAAAACTCTCCAATGGTACGGTTGTGTAGAGTTCGATAAGGGCCTCGATTTAGTGATAACAGACAACAACCAACACCGTAGGGGGTGCTCTCAGAAAAAGTAGCACAGCTGTAGCAGTGACTGTAAGGGGCATTGGGGTTACTTTCAGTGGGGAGAGATTAGGGATTTAAATCCTACTTCTCCTCTGTTAACCGCAGAGATGAGAAGCAAAAGGGGTCGCTGGGGCTTCACTTGATTCTCTACAGGACGGGCACCAAGGCTGGCTTTGCAGCTGCTAGCGCTGGGGGAAGTGGTCAGGCGAGGTTGGGTTCGACGGTAGGGCCGAATAGCACACGTCGTCGTCAGGTTGGAGCAAGGACCACATGGGGAGAGGTTGGATAGCACGGATCGAGGCCCGCCGGTGATGTGGATCAGTGCCTGACAGGGCGGATCGAGGCCTGTAGGGGAGTTATCGGGGTTGGGCAGGGTTGGATGGGGCCAGATGTGGTTGGGCGGCACAAATCTGTGCCGAGCGGTGCGAATCGACTTCCGGCATCGCAGATCGGGGGTCGAGCCGTGACTGGAGCGACTGCTGGGGCCTCGCCGCAGGTTGATGCGCACATTGGGGCCTAGGCAGCCACTGCCGATCTCCTGAGGTTGCTCTCTCTTCTCTTTGAATTCTTGTGTTATGTGTATTGATTTTCTCTTCTTTGTCTGTCCTCACGTGGGCTGTGGGCTGCAGATCAGAGGGATGGCAACGACGACGACATGGCTTCTTATCCCTCTATTTTTTTTGAACTGTTTGCTTTGGATGGATAAGACAGAGGATGGAGGTGATGAAGGGGACGGCAAAGATCCTGACGAATCGCTCAATGGAATGGAACCGTCAAGAACTTGGCTCTGATACCAAATTTGGTGCAGGACAGTCATCGATCATTGTCTCAAGAGATAGTGAGAAAGAAGAAGATACAATGGGAGCCTTGCGTCCTTGGCCTCGTACCAAATCCGATCTCACACTGGCGATGTTTCCTCTCACATGAATCTCAAAAGGTTGCAAATTTTTTTATTCAATTCATTGATTTATAAATGAGTTGTTGGAGTCTATTAATAAACCTCAAAACCTATACAAAATGCGTAGGAATTGTCTTCCTTAATTATATAGGACTGCGACTCCAAGAAACTTACATAACAAGCCTAATATGATGGTTTACACTCATGCAAAATTTAACCTAATTAAAGCTCCGAAAATAAATAAAATTACGTATTTGCCCTCCAATAGTTAGGCAAAAGACTATCTCATCATAGGCCTCCATGTATAGCATATTAGTCCATCCAAATAGCCGTTGTGGAAGCCACAGCCCTCCCCTGACGGGCGTGCAGATCCGCGCAGGAATGATGAAGCCTCATATCCCCATCACAATCACATCTTAGACTTACAAGAACTTGCCCAATCCCTTTCAAGTGTCACCAAACAACCTTCACTTCACAGTTGTTGATGAGCATTTGAAAGTTAGTATAATAATAGCAACACCGTGGGATCTAAGATGTAGATCTCATATATAGACATCAGAAACAAAACAAAAATTAGGAAGAAAATTAGGTTTCGGCGGTCCTAAGAATAAACAAAGATAACCAGTACTACCTGATTCCTCAAGACCTCTTTGATACCATGGGTTATCCACAATCATAATATTGTCTCAAAGGCTCAAATCAACCGTCAAATAATCATAAACCTGTAGAAATTCTAATACGTTGAGTTTGCTATGAAGCTAATACACAATCAAGGTAAAAGAAACAATTACAAGGTAATGTGGTGAAAGCTAAAATCAAGGGAAAACTGATTAAAAGAAAAGAGAGGAGAAAAATAGAGAAGGTGAGTGCTTGGCCTAGACTGAAGCTTACCCCATTTTTCTTAACCACATAGCAAAAATGCCTAAGGTGGGGATCTGACCATTGACATTAACAACTTGTTACATGAAGTTTGGGTGTAAGTAAAGGTCCAAATCAATCCATGTCCATATACTAATAAATTGCAAACAACAACCCAATTACAGATCAACTATACAATTTATCAACCAAAAAAATGAAAAGATAAAAATTGAAATGAAAAACCCTTAATTTATGTGTAACAATCACTATAGAAGGTAAGCACGATACATCTTTCACGTTTTCTTATATAACCATCCAACCTTCTCCCATCTATTTGGGGTTGACTTTATAAGTCCCTCTTCTCCAATTATTCAAGTTAGGGCTACGTTTGTTGTCATTGCAAGTCTTTTCCTATTGTTTTAAACAATTTTCACCAGTGTTATTTTAGGCACTCCCGTTCTTTTTCTTGACCCTTTACAATAACCGGGACCCTCGTTGATGTAGGAGCATCTGACGGTTTAAAATTTTCAACATATTTCCGGATTAAAAATTTGTTGGTATTTACTCCGATCATACTTGTGCATATGCATTGATTACATTGCTAATATACTCATATTAACCAATTTTGTTGCTAAAAATCTATCACTTATCCTTTTAACCTTGACGATGTTATGTTTTTTTACTTATCCACCATTATTCTAATTCCGTTTCTATTATTATCCTTCCGTGCATATATAATCTTGTACCATCACTTATTCCTGAGACTTTTCTCCTTTCCATTTGGTTCTTATAAACAAGCAATATTGACTCTCCCTATCATCATATTCACCAATTCTTTGTTATTTCCAATTACTTCCAATAATCAAAGTGGACACTTTAATCCTCTTAAATGGAACTATCTTGAACCCCCCCCCCCCCCCCCCCCCCCCCTCTCTTCTTGTCGTCCGAATGTGTCGGCATTGCAAGTTGCCGCTTTTAAGAGACAACCTAGCCCTATCCATCCCTTACATATTTCCCGCCTCAATTGGATTTTGTTGTGACATGTTGCATAGAGGGTACAACCTAACCAACCTTGACATTTTTCACCACAATTGGGTTAGGTTTTGTTGTGTTGCTTATGAGGATGCCCTCGCAAATCGTTACCCATTTCTCACCACAATCAAGATTTGTTGTGCCAATAACCTATAATGAGTGACGCCCTAGCATTAACAAATGCCAAGTTATGATTTATTTCATAGTTTGAGTGGTTTTAGAACTACTCCCAACCGAACCCCAACCCTTAACCTTTTTCCTCGAGGCTGTGGGCTGATATTCGTGGTTTCCCAAAGTATAATGCTTCACCCTAGTGTTTTTTTTTACATTTGTTATATTGCAGTTACTTTTAGTCATTGATCCGGAAGATGTGTGGAAATGGCCTGGAACATGCTTGCATAATCCACAAAAGAAGAGGGTGTTTGGCTTTGTTCCGGACCCATCCGTATCTATCCGTTCCATATTTCAAACTCAACGGATACTATTTGTTCCGGTGGAATGAAGGACTTCGGAATGATAATTTATCACTCTGTTTGTTTCTATGCTAACCGGAACGCTGAATTATCGAATTTCATTGGAAATAGTAATTGATGGGAATACACTCTTCTGTATGAGGTTTAAGCGGAACAACTGTTCCTCATGCCAAACACCCCCAAAGTTACCACATTTTCTGAAGAGAAGATATTAATAAGGAACAATTATGGAGAGAAACTCGAGGGAATTTTGTATGAAAATGCTCTATGGAACTTGTTATCATCTTTCATGTATTTTGATCCTCAGAGGAAAGAAAGACCATAACTTCATAAATCATAACGAAACTCACCAAGCAACTAACTCTGGGGGAAAAAACAGTATTTTCTGTTTCGATTTTATTGGAAGTGGGGATAGTGAAGAGGGGTTGATGATTTACATGGTGTGATTCTATTTTTTTTATGGGCAAAGAAGTCGTCGCTATTGTTGGGCACAGTAGAGGGGGATATGCCGTCCTATAAGCTTCTTGTTTCATGACATTTCTGAAGTGTATTTCTGGTCATTTTGATTCGGGAAGAGGAATCAAAGAAAGCTTATGGAGGGATTTCATTCAGAGGATGGATAAATTGCTACAAGAGGTGTCCTTATCCACACTAACATGTACATTTAGGACATTCTCTCATTCTCTCTCTCTCTCTCTCTCTCTCTCTCTCACACACACACACACACACACACACACACACAGAGTTAGAACTGTATATCTCTACCTGTATCATTGTTACAATTGAGTTGTTTGAAGTGCATGATGCCATATCTCATTTATCTTATCTGTCTCATCATCAGATGGCACCGAAACAGAAAATAAGAATCAAGCTGAGGTCTTATTGGGTTTCCCTGATTGAGGACTCATGCAAGCAGATCATGGACGCTGCCCGGACCACCAACGCCAAGACCATGGGCCCGGTGCCCCTGCCCACCAAGAGGCGAATCTACTGTGTCCTCAAGTCTCCCCACGTGCACAAGGACGCCCGCTTCCACTTCGAGATCCGCACGCATCAGCGCCTGATCGATATCATGTACCCGACGGCCCAGACGATCGACTCGCTGATGCAGCTCGACATCCCCGCAGGCGTCGATGTGGAGGTCAAGCTCTGATTTTGTAAGCATGGTTGTACGACTGTGAAGCAGCACCATCTCCATGTATATTGGCATTGCCATGTTGTATGCTGTGTTGGGTTTGGTAGTCTGCGGGGAAAGTGAGCAAGGAGTCACTGCTCGGGAACGACATTCATGCCATCATGTTATGTTGGCATTGTCGAAGAATCTTGGTTGAGAGTCTTGAGAAGATTCTCCAAGGCTGTTTTCTTTTCCTGGGAGTTGGAATTCTCGGAAAATTGGCCCATTTTCATATTACTTCCTCAAGACCAAGTGCCCCAGGATTCACAATTCTTCCTGCATCAGGTTGTGTAGACAGGTACATGCTTTCACCATGATGGGGGAGGCACAGTGGAATTTACGACTATTAGGTGTTTGGTTGAGAAATGAATTCCCGCTAAATGAGGGCTTTCGTGACCCAAGAAAAGGAACATGGGAAGTGGAATATACGACTATTAGGTGTTTGGAGGTGCTGGAAAATTTTCAGCACATCCTGCATGCGATAAGGCCGTCGGGCCCACTGCTTTGAATGCCGGGGACCACTATTTCTATGTGCTGGGGTCAGCTATCTCATATCTCTTGAATTGTAGTGGGACCTGTGGTTGTATGGTACCCCGCTCTTAACTGTCAGTAGGCATTTCATAAAAGGAAAACATAAAATCTTTTTTTTTTTTTTTTGGTGGACTTGGTGAGTTGTTCCTGACAAACAGATTGGTTAAGCTATAGGACTTCTAAATATTATGGACGAAAATACCCTCAATAGTATTTTAATTTTTTCTTTGTATGTCACTAAACCAGCGAACCGCCAGATTGAATAACTGCTTGCTGCCGCGGAACCGAATCTAACCCAAATCCAAACCCAAGATTTATGGGCCATGGGATGAACCCTAGATCTGGGATCTAAATCAAACCCTAACGGAACCCTAATCGTACCCATTTGTCTCCACTGCTCGTTGTCGTCGCTGCAGTTGCACCTTGAGGTCCTGTTCACATTTGTTGTTCGCACCCGCCATCACTGCTATGGGGTTTTTGTTTTCTGGAATCGGGTGGTTCAGTTGGCAAGTACAATCTAACAAATCAAACAACACAGTAGATCGGGTTTACGTGGGAAAACCCTTCGCAACGTCGAAGGAAAAAAAACTGCGGGGCGGGACAAGAATGCACTAGTGAGCCACCTAGAGAGGACCGGCCTTCCAAAATACCGACCTCTGTAATCCTTCGCAACGTCGAAGGAAAAAAAAACTACGGGGCGGGACAAGAATGCACTAGTGAGCCACCCAAAGAGGATCGGCCTTCCAAAATACCGACATCTGTAATCTCTGTAACATCCGCCCCAAACACACAAGATACTGTCTGATTTGCTCGTTCCCGCATGAGAACTTCCCAGGGAGGTCACCCATCCTAGTACTGCTATCGCTCGAGCACGCTTAACTACGGAGTTCTTATGAATTTCGTAGCGGTGCACGATTTTAAAACGCGTCTTCTATGTATGGAAGGGGAAATATTATAAGTAGCTCAGGATCTCCTTCTCTCCAGGCGATGTGGGGCTAACTCATGGCCTTGTACACCTCACCTCACCTCACCTCATCCATCTTGGCATCCCAGTCTCAGGAGTCTTGGCTCTTGGCCTATTGTATCTTGGTCGTTACAATCCACCCCCCTTAGGGCTACACGTCCTCGTGTAGGGTTAGACCTCCCATTGCGAGGAGAACTAGCTCTGATACCATTTTGTAACATTCGCCCCAAATACACAAGATATTGTCCGCTTTGCCCGTGCCCGCATGAGAACTTCCCAGGGAGGTCACCCATCCTAGTACTGCTCTCGCCCGAGCACGCTTAACTACGGAGTTCTTACGAATTCCGTAGCGGCACATGATTTTAAAATACGTCTTCTATGTTTGGGAGGGGAAATTATATAAGTAACTCAAGATCTCCTTCTCTCTAGGTGATGTGGGGCTAACTCATGGCCTTGTACACCTCACCTCACCTCACCTCATCCATCTTGGCATCCCAGTCTCAGGAGTCTTGGCTCTTGGCTATTGGCCTATTGGATCTTGGTCGTTACAATCTCTCTCTCAAACTCCGAAAACTCAGGAATGCAATAGGCGGCACCTCCTTCAGAATTCGGTCCCTTTCTCTGAAGGGGTAGGTCCCCTTTTTATAATGCTTCGAGGAGACAGCTAGGGCGCTTCGTGCGAGACGACATTGATGACGTGCTCTTGTAACTTGCTCAACTGCCTGCGTAGGGGCGACGTGTCATCCGGCAGGCGCTCGATAGTTATGGTCTGGGGTGCTACTTGCCATACTGGTCGATCGGGAATCTCGAGGCGTGGGTTGTCTTCCCATAACCGTCGCCCGCCCGAGATTCTCGGGAATAACTGCTACCCGATCTTGGCACGTGGGCTCATTGCGGAAATATTGGAGCTTTCTTGGGTCGGAGAGAACAGGTTCCCTTCGGAGCACACGACCGGCCAGCGATGAAGTGCGCAGCCTGCCCGCGACGAAGTTTGCAGCCATCCTCCACTCAGGTAACCGAAGTGCGCAGCCGGCCCTCCCTCGTGCAGACGAAGCGCGCGGCCGACCAGCGACGAAGTGCGCGGTCAGCCCGCGAGGAAATTTACAGCCAGTCTCTACTCAGACAAATGGTGCGCGCGGCCTGCCTGTCCTGGGCAAGCGAAGCACGCGACTGGCCTATCCCGGGCGAGTGAAGCGCGTGACCGGTCTCCATTCGTCAAGGTGCACATAGTACGTATTGGGGCTGAGCTGGTACGGTGAAAGTGGAGCCTCTCGTATACCCTCCTTTGCTTTGCAGCCTTTGCGATATTGGTTGATCAGTTGGTCGATCGGTCGAGCCACTACTATTGATTCGGGCCGGTCGGTCAACTAGCTCAGCACATGGATTGTTAATACCAACCCCAATTGAAAGACCACCTGATTTAGCTGATCGGTTCAAGACAATCGGTCAAACACCCCTAATGCCACCCTCAAACAAGGACCCTTCGATTTAGCCGACTGGTTAATGTGTTTGTTGGGAGCCACCCGATGCTCCAACCATTCCCCCATTAAAGTGATGATCCCCACAGCAATGACATAGGGGTAAGTGGGTGGACCTTGATAACTTCACTCCCTTTATTTCCTATGCTACTTGATGTACGTGCTATAGCCATCCGATGCCCATCCAGTGAGTCGCACCCGTGAGATTCACAAAGGTCTTGATTCAGCTTAACTCTCGCATCATATCTCTCTCTTTGACTGACCAGCCGCGAAGGGAGGATTCCGACTGACCGGTTCCCCCACCTCTTTGACCAATCGACAGGGACCTATTCTTCGACCGACCTGCGCCAAAGGGACTGATGCGCGACCGACCGACGACTCCCGCTCCCTATGCGCGACCGGGTCGGGTCTGCTCCCTATGCACGACTGATCGGGTCTTGTTGTCAGGTTCGCATGGTGCAGCCGGCGGGGACTGGCTCAAAAGTGCGACCGGCCGGGTCCTGCTTCGAGCTTCCATGGTTCGCAGTCGAGGAGTGGGTCAGGCCGGGCCTGGTTCAAACGAGCGGCCGACTGACGCGAAATGCCGGGTCCTTCTTCGGGCTTTCATGGTTTGCATCCGAGGAGTGGGCCATGCCGGGCCGGGCCTGGTTCAAACGAGCGGCCGACCGGCACGAAATGCGCGACCGGCCGGGTCTTCCTCGTCTTCCATGGGTCACAGCCGATGTACACACAATACCCCCTTCTAATCGGTCGGTTTCTGGGGTTCTCCAGCTGGTCAGGACCATTCTGTCTCGTTTCTCACCGTGTGTGGCTTAGGCTATCCAGCTTTCGGAATTTCATTGTGCACAACCCTCATACCTTTGTTGACCGACGGGTTTCTTGCAAGGTTGGTTCTTGATCTGCACCGATGCCTCAATCGGACTGATTGGTCATACTTTGAGTGATCTATCAACTTTTGCCCATACTTTGAGCGACTGATCTCAAATTCCTTTTCTCCTTGGCGTGTTCAATCAACGAAGAGAGCAGTTCTTTTGTGCAACTGGCTAGGAGGAGAGGGGCAAGTTTGAAGATTTAACCTTGCTCGAGGGGGGTCAAGTGTTTCTGAAGGAAATTTTAGCTTAACCCGACTCGTAGGGGGTCAAGTGTTCCCGGAGGAGAGTTTTGTGTTCCATATTTCGCGCATTTTCATTGACCAGTCGTACTCCTCGTCGAGTCTTTTGACTAGTCAGTCTTTACTGCATATCGGTCTTGAGTGTTTCACCTTTTGCGTATCTTCACTGACTAGTCGTGCTCCTCATCGAGTCTTTCGACTAGTCACTCTGTACTGCGGATCGGTCTTGAATGTTTCACCTTTCACGCATCTTCACTAACCGGTCATACTCCTTGTCGAGTCTTTCAACCGGTCAATCTTTACTGCGGATTGGTCTTTACTCAATAAGAAGTGATTCACCCTGGGCATTTTCACCGACCGGTCATACTCTCTTTTGAGTATCTAGACCGGTTGGTCTTTACCGCCCTTTGGTCTTTGCTCCCGCCAAGCGATAGAACCCACTTTAGGGTGTTATATATCGTCTGGACTTTTCACCTGTCGGTCATACTCCCTTTTGAGTCTATTGACTAGTTGGCGTTTAAGATTTACCCCCACTCTCCGAGAGGTGAAAGTACCGGTCGATCATACTCAACATTGAGTTTTTTGACCGATCGGCTTTCACCCAACCGACTCTTTAACTTCAGTCGACTGGGTCTTCTTGGGGGAGGTTTTTTGGCTTGACCCAACTCGTGGGGGGTCAAGGGCTCCAGAATGAGGATTTTAGCTTGAGGGTGGACGATTCTGCCCGAGGTAGGTTTTTTCGATACTTCGTCACCCCCAGCCAACTCACATTGCTAGGGGTCTTCTTTGTAGAAGATCTTGGGCAATGAATTTTTGCATAGAGTCTTCATTGATAAAACGAGAACTTGAAACCTTCTATTAAAAGCTTCTAACCGTTATATTCTTAAGCCTGAGAGATTATAAGCAGTAGTGATCAGTTGGCGGAGGAGATACATTCTTGTGTTTCATCGACTGCAGGCTCGTGGGCCATGTGTCGGGGATAGTCAAGGAACTAGTCGAGATAACTTGCTTCAATGAGGTCCTCGATATGATTTTACAATACCCGGCACTGCTGCATGGTATGTCCGTGTTCCATGTGGTTGTCGCAGTAACGAGACAGGTCTCGTGTGCCCCTCGCTGCTTGACGCATCGGTGGTGCCCTACGAAAATACTGCTCTTCGTTGATGATCTTGAAAACCTCGTCAATTGGCATGTTCAGCTATGTGAAATCCCGGTTCCATGGAGTGTAGGGTGTTTTGTCACCATCACCCCGTTTTTGGCGCTTTGCGTCGTGTTGTGTTGACTCGCTTGACTGATTTTCCACATTCCTTGTAGGTGTTGGTCGATTGAAGGCAGGCTGCTGGTCGCCTGCATCTTTAGTCTTCCGCTTTCGTTTGGCGTCTTCGATCTTTATGTATTTCTCCATCCTCCTGAACAGCTCGTCGACCGTCGTGGGTGATCGCTTGATGAGTGAGGTGCTAATAGAGTGGTTAGGCTGTATCGAATTCTTGAAGGCCGTTATCGCCATAAGGTCTTATCCATCAGCATCTACCAAGCTCAGGTATTCTGCCCTGAACCTGTGGTAGAACTGCCTCAATGTCTCCTTTGAGTCATGCTTATCTTGAAGAGTGACTCTAGAGTCTTCAGCTTCCGACGGTTACAACGATATTGATCGATGAACCGGGTGCTCAGTTCCGAGAAAGATGACATGAATGAGGGTCTGAGCTTGTGGAACCACTTGAGGGGCGTTCCAGACAAGCTGTTGGCAAAGGTCCGACAGAGGATATGGTAATCTTCATGGGGGACCAGGACATCTCAGAAGGCTAACACGTGCTCTACCGAGTCCTTCGATCCATCGAACTTTGGGAGACGGGGATGATTCCACCCACATGGGAATGGCTCCCTAAGGAGTTTTTCGGTAAGTGGTGACCGCGCGGCTCCTCGAATGGCAACCTCCTCTAGTCGATCAGGAGCCCGTGCTCCTGATCTGTTCCGCCGGATTTCTTTTCAATCTCCAAACTGCTCTGACGTAGGCAACCTGATACGGTCATGGATGCTTCTTCTGTCAGCAGTATGAGTCGGCTACTGGCTTGCTGGCGTCACTCGTGAAAGATGACTCCTGCCCTGTGGATGATGTAGTATGTCTCCTTGCTTCTGGTGATGAGGTTCTGATGAACTTGCTCTTGAGTGATGTTTGGACATGGGCAGTTGTCGAGGATGTTCCCCAAGACGAGACCATACGTCTGATCATGATGAAGTTGCTTGGGCCTGATTCTTTCGTTCAGGTATTTCCGGATTACTTGACTCCCTCCCAATTGGGTTCGCGCTTTGGACCTCCACCGATTGCTCTACTCCCACTGCAGTCTGGATAGCTGCTTGCTGCTGCATTCGGGCAGCCTGCATTTGAAGGTTCTGGCCGAATGGTGCTCCCGCGACTAGATTCACTGGTACTCCAACTGGGGTGGTTTGAACGAGGCCACGCAACTCCTCGTAATTATGCTACATCGTCTGGAGTTGTGATGTGAGGGCTAGCTGGGTCATCATCATGGTAGCTAGGAAAGCCTCAGATAGGCCTCCTCCTAAGGTGACCGTGGTTACCACCGGAGCTTGACTCGGTTCCTCGACCCCCAGCGTAGGGTTTGCTAGCCGGGTGGTGCGATCCGAGTTGGGGGGAGGTTGAGCTGGATGTCCGACATTTCCTGCGTCACCGGGTGCAGCAGTGTTGGACTGAAGCTGTGAGGTCGAACGAATATGGTATGGTTCTCCTGCCATTACTCTTCAACCATGTGGTCGTGGGTTCGAATCACACAAACGACACCAAGATTGTGGGTTTTTTTTTTCTAGAATCGAGCGATTCAGTTGGCAGGCATAATCTAACAAACCAAAGAACACAGTAGACCGGGTTTACGTGGAAAAACCTTTCGCAATGTCGAAAGAAAAAAAATCACGGGACGGGACGAGAATGCACTAGTGAGCCACAACAAGTTACAAGCACTCACCCTGACCTGGTTACACCCAGAAAGGACCAGCCTCCCAAAATGCCGACCTCTGTAATCTCTCTCTCAAGCTCCAAAAACTTAGGAATGTAATGGGCAGCACCTCCTCCAGAATTCGGTCCCCTTCTCTGAAGGGGTAAGTCCCCTTTTTATAGTGCTTCGGGGTGACAGCTGGGGTACTCCGTATAGGGTGACATTGATGACGTGCTCTCGTAACTTACTCAACTGTCTACATAGGGGTGACGTGTCGTCCGGTAGACGCTCAGTAGTTATGGTTTGGGTGCTAGTTGTCATACTGGTCGACCGAAAATCTCGGGCGTGGGTTGTCTTCTCGTAACCGTCACCCGCCCGAGATTCTCGGGAATAATTGCTGCCTGATCTTGGCACGTGGGCTCATTGCGGAAATATCGGAGCTTCCTTGGGTCGGAGAGGATAGGTTCCCTTCGGAGTGCACGATTGGCCATCGACAAAGTGTGCGTCTAGCCCGCGACGAAGTTTACTGTCAGCCTCTACTCGAGCAGACGAAGCGCGCGGTCGGTCCGTCCCGGGCAAGCGAAGCACGCGGCCGGCCAGTGACAAAGTTTACGGTCAGCCTCTACTCGGGCAAACAAAGTGCGCGGCCTGCCCTCCCTCGAGCAGGTGAAGCGTGCGACCGGCCTGTCCTGGGCGAGCGAAGTGTGCGGCCGGCCCGTGACGAAATTGCGGCCATCCTTCTGTCTCGAGTGAGCGAAGCGCGCGGCCGGCCAAACACGAAGTGCGCGGTCGGTCGGCTGATGACAAAGTTTGCGGTCATCCTCCACTCGGGCAACCGAAGTGCGCGGTCGGCCCGTGACAAAGTTTACAACTGGTCTCTACTCGGACAAACAGAGCTCGCGGCCTGCCTGTCCTGGGCGAGCGAAGCACGCGGTTGGTCTATCCCGAACGAGCGAAGCGCGCAACTGGCCTCCATTCGTCAAGGTGCACATAGTAAGTATTGGGGCTGAGTTGACACGGTGAAAGCAGAGCCTCTCGTATGCCCTCCTTTGCTTTGCAGCCTCTGTGATACTGGCTGATTAGTTGGCTGGTCAGTCGAGTCACTACTATTGATTCGAGCCGGTGGGTCAAATAGCTCAGCACATGGATTGTTAATACCAATCCCAATTGAAGACCACCTGATATTTGGCCGATCGGTTCATATCGACCGGTCAAGCACCCATCGGTTAATGTTACCCTCGAACAAGGGTCCTCTGATTTAGCCGATCGTTCAATGTGCTGTTGGGAGCAACCCGATGGTCCAACCATTCCCCCCATTAAAGTGATGGTCCTCACTTCATTATCTTCAACAATGATGATAGGGGTGAGTGGGTGGACCTTGATAACTCCACTTTATCTATTTCCTATGCTACTTGATGTTGTACGTGCTATAGCCATCCGATGTCCGTCCAGTGAGTCGCACCCGTGAGATTCACAAAGTAACTCTCGCATCCACTCTCTCTCTCTCTTTGACCGACCAGCAGCGGGGGTAGGATTCCGACTGATCGGTTCCCCCACCTCTTTGACCATTCAATAGGGACCTTTTCTTCGACCGACCTGCGCCAAAGTGACTGATGCGCTACCGACCGACGACTCCCGCTCCCTATGCGCGACCGGGTCAGGCCTGCTCCCTATGCGGGACCGACTGGTATGAAACGTGCGACCGACCAGGTCTTGTTGTCGGACTTGCATGGTGCAGCCGGTCGGGCCAGGCTGGGCCCGGTTCAAAAGCTTCCATGGTTCGCAGCTGAGGAGTGGGCCAGGCCGGGTCTGGTTCAAACGAGCGGGCAACCGACACAAAATGCGCGACCGGCTAGGTCCTACTTCGGGCTTTCATGGTTCGCATCCAAGGAGTGGACCAGGCCGGGCCTGGTTCAAACGAGCGATCGGCCGACGCGAAATGTGCGACCGGCCGGGTCCCTCCTGATCTTCCATGGGTCACAGCCGAGGTACGTACACAACTGCTGCTCGTGGCGCCTTAGCCACCACTAGTCACTGGGAGAAGATGAACAGTGAGGGTGTTTTCGAGTTTTTAAGATAAATCAATGAACATTAAGCTAAACAAAACTTAGAGGGGTCATGTTTACCGTAACGAGACCGCTCACAGATTAACCCTTTTTTTTCTTCGAATGACTTAAAATAGTCGTCCCGAACCACGAAATCATCGTGGTTCGGGATCCAACCATTTACACTTGTCCCCACTCGTTCGATCACCCGGCCCTTATGAAGGGAACCCCCTTGGGTTTATCCGGTGCCCTGTAGATCTCAACAATCAAAAACCATCATTTCGAACGGAAATAACAGATATCGATAGTTGGACCATTCGGGATGACTAAGTTAAGGGCTTTATTATTTTATTTAGTACGGAGAATCTTTGGTCTTGTGGGTTCGAAGTAAGCAAGCAGTCTTGGAAGTTCAAAGTCTAACAAGACGTTACTAACGTCGAGTATATACATTGATCAGGAACCTCCTAACGTGCCACGGGATCACAGCCGTCTGATGATTATATGTTGGAGTAAGGTGCGATTAGCCTAGCTGATGGCCAGGGTAAGTGTGATTCAGCTGCAAGGGTCGGTGGGTGGCTATGATCCGGTGACATATCGAGAAGCTACACAGATAAGAATAGGATCGTCCACATATACCCTTTCGAAAGAAGTTCATGGTATCGATTAGATGTGCTTGGTGAGCCTCTCCTGCAAAGAAACCGATTTAAAGGACTCTAAAAATTTGTGGACGAAAATATCCTTTATTTTGTTTTAATTTTTTTTAGATGTGCTCGCCTCCGTTGCTCGTTGCTGTCAGACCTCGCTTCCTTTTCCCACCTCCTTCCTCCTCATCGATGGTGGTTGCTGTCGGGCTGGGGTGCGATGTATCGGTCGACGGTGGCTGCCGTTAGGGTGGGGTGCGATGCACCAGCAGGAGCCCCACCTCCTCCCTCCTCACCGGTGATGGTTGCGTTGAGAGAGAGAGGAATGGGAGAAGAGAGCAGGGAAAGGGTAATTTCGGATTAAGTAAAAAAGATAGAGATTTTAGGCTAAAAGAAACTTTAGCTGGTCCTATTCACGGAATGGATTTGCTGTCAGGGACATCTCACACATTAACTCTTTTTTAATGGGGTAATGTGGCTAAAGTTCTTGCACCAGGTACGATAGTAGTTAAGGGACAAACAATATTTCAGTTGTGGCCAAGGTTCCTTCGCAACAAGTATTTTTACAGTACCCATTTTACCCTTACACGTGATTGTATAGGAAAGTGTATAGAATCCAGGTTCATGGACACAAATCACTGTAGCAATGGTTATTTTTTTGCCAACAGATTATTACTCTTGCTACAGTGAATCATTACAATAGTTTTTTTTTTGAGGAATCTCATTGGGAAAAAAATATATGCAACAATGAAATCTACACAGATTGTTACTCTGCATCGTATATTGTTACTTTGTGTCATAGATTGTTACTTGCAGACAAATTGTTACTCTTGCTACAGTGAAATCACTATTGGGATCACACTTTGTCATTCCAACAACTTATTCTAAAAAGATGATCAATATTCTAATCGAGTGATTCTCATACTCTGGTGGATTAATATGTTGCCATGTCCTATTGTCATATAAACAGAACACGTACTTAAGTACGTACCAATATACAATCGTAATTAAATTATTAATAAAATAAGAATAAATCATAATTTTATAATTTGCAGTGTAAGAAATATTCTACATAGAAGCATGCAATTGTTTCTATTATTGAGAACCATTAACTTTGAAAACGATGAACAAAGAGACCATAAACGAAAGTGGTGGATCGAAATATACCTCTGGCCATAATTTGTCGGGCGATGGCGATCCACAATTGGATTGATGTAGACGGATCTTCCATTCGCGAGATCCTAATTGTGATGGAGGAAGAGATGGCAAGCGATGGGATGCAATGACCGCCGGTGGGGGCCTTCAACTCCGGGTCAATGACCGCCGGTGGGAGCCTTCAACTCCGGGTCTTCTTGGCGACCGAAAATCTCATGGAGACCTCGTAAGATCAATGAGGCGAGGGAGGAATCGGGATACCATAGAAACCCCTCTCTCTCTCTATTGCGATATAAGGAAGAATGAAAACTCAAGGGAAAAGGAGAGAAGCGTAGGCCGGACCTTCTCTCCCTCTCTTCTTCTTTGCAAACCAAAAAGACTTAAAGGAGAGAGGTGAAGGGCTGCACTCTCTCTCTGTTCGGGTTTTGAAAGACAAGAGAACGGAAGGGAGAGAGAAGGGAGGGAGAGGGGATCATATCTTACCCGATCTCCCTCTCTTTCTCGGTTTTTTGCAGACAGACAAAGGGGGAAGGAGAGATCGGGACTCTTGTGCAATCTCTCTTTCTCTCTCTCTCTCTCTCTCTCTCTCTCTTCTTGGTTTCCACGCACAACCCTACCCTGATCGGATGATATTTAGGTGATCCCAACCCCCCCTTAAATCCCATGCAAAACACATCCTCCCTTTGATTCCTATTCAGGATCTCGCATGGGTTTAGATTTACTAATGGGATGCGCAAGGTGTGGCGCATCCCCGTTGCACCAGAGTTAGAACCCTCATCCTCTCAAACCCTAGTTCAAATTCCGACACATATAGTATTAGATTTGGTTCGAGATTATATAAAGGCCGGGTGTGTTTGGCATTGGTTTTGGAGGCCTAGTTTTGCGTCAAAACTAGTTCCGCTTGCCAAACTGGTTTTGGTATAAGATTTTAGTGTGTTTGGGATTCGATTAGAAAATTGGTTTTTCAAAACCAAAACCAGAAAATCATCAAAACCCAAAAGCATAAATTTTCTACTTTTGGGTTCTTCTTTTGGATTCTTGAGGCAAGAAGACAAAACAATAATTAAAAAAATTTATTGTGAATAACATATATATTGTAGAGAGAAACTATTGTAAAGAGAAAAAATTAAAACCGAAAAAATATATACATATCATATTATAGAGTGGGAAAATTATTATAGAGATAATACTTTAGAGAAAATATATGATAGATATAAAAATATTATAGAGAAAGAAAATTCTAAAGACAAGAATATAGATAGAGAGTATTAAATAAATAAATATATAGTGAGAGAAAATATTGAAGATAAAAAATATTATAGAGAGGAAATATTATAGAGAGAAAATATTGTAGAGAGAAAACATTGTAGAGAGAAACTATTGTAGAGAGAAAACATTGTAGAAATACAATATTATAGAGAGAGAAAATATTATAGAAAGATAATATTTTAGAGAGAGAAAATATTATAGAAAGATAATATTTTAGAGAAAGAATATGTTATAGAAAGTATTTTAGATAGAAAATATTGTAGAGAGAAAAAACATAGAGAGGGGAAAAATATTAATAATAGAGAGAAGATATCATAGAGAGAGAAATATAATAGAAATAGAATATTTTAGAGAGAGAAAATATTGTAGAAAGAAAATATTGTAAAAAAAATTATAGAGAGAGAAAATATTATAGAAATAGAATATTTTAGAGAGAGAAAATATTATAGAAAGATAATATTTTAGAGAAAGAATATATTATAGAGAGTAGTTTAGATAGAAAATATCATAGAGAGAGAAAAAAACATTGAGAGGAGAAAAATATTAATAATAGAGAGAGAAAATATAATAGAAATATAATATTTTAGAGAGAGAAAATATTATAAAAATAGAATATTTTAGAGAGAGAAATGTTATAGAGCGGAAACTTTGTAGAAATAGGATATTTTAGAGAGAGAAAATATTATAGAAAGAGAATATTTTAGAAATAAAAATTATAATAGAGAGAGAAAATATTGTAGAAAGAGAATATTTTATAGAGATAAAATATTATAGAAAGATAATATTTTAGAGAGAGAATATATTATAGAGAGTAAAATTTAGAAAAGAAATATTATAGAGAGAGAAAATAACGTAGAGGGGAGAAAATTATTAATTATAGAGGGAGAAGATATCATAGAGAGTGAAAATAGTCAAGAGAGAAAATATTATAAAAAGAATATTTTAGAAAGAGAAAAAAGTATGCAAAGATAATATTTTAGAGAGAGAAATGTTGTAGAGAGAAAACATTGTAAAATATGATATTTTAGAGAGAAAATTTTATAGAAAGAGAATATTTTAAATAGAGAAAATATTATAGAGAGAGAATATTTTAGAAAGAGAAAATATTGTAGTGAGAGAAAATGACATAAAGAGGAAAAAATATTATACAGAGAAAATATCATAGAGAAAAAATGGTATAAAAAAAAATATTATTGAAAGAGATCAAAGATATTGCAGATAGAAAAAATGTTATAAAATGATAATATTTTATAAAGAGAAAATATTGTAAAAAAAAAATATTACAGAAAGAGAATATTATAGAGAGAGAAAAAATATTATATAAAAAAAATATTTTAAAGAGAATATTGTAAAGACAAAATGTTTTAAAGAGCACATATTTAAAAGAGAAACTGAATGAGGGAAAATATCATAGAGAGAAAAAATATGGTAGAGAGAGGAGAAATAATATTGTAGAGAGAAAATATTAAAGAAAGTGTTATAAAGAGAATATTTTTAGAGAGAGAAAATCTTGTAACAAGAGAATATTTTAGCGAGAGAAAATATTATAGAATGAGTATTTTAGAGAGAAAATATTGTAGAGAGATAAAATATTGTAGAAGGGGAGTATTTTAGATAGAAAATGACGTAGTGAGAAGAGAAAATATTATAGAGAGAAAATATCATAGAGATAATGTTGGAGAGAAAATATTGTAGAAAGAGAAAATATCGTAGAGAGAAAATATTGGAGAGAACATTTTAGAAAAATAACTGCAAAACTAGTTTTAGGTTCAAAACTGATTTTATTGCCAAATGTTCAAATGTTGATAATTCTAGAATTGGTTTTCGATAAGCTAAAACTTATTTTGCACAAAACTAGTTCTTGGTATTCCAAAATCAAAACCTAAAATTTCAAAACAAATGTCAAACACACTCTAATTATATATCTCTAAATCTGATTAATTACTGAGTAAATCGACCGAGTCCAAAACCAGCCGGGTGAAGTCCAGCCAAAACCCAACATGCAGAATTGCAGATCATATCAAACCCAACAGCCGTCCCCTGCCCTTGGAAGGTACCATCCCTCTCTGCCTGATCACGGGCTGTGTGCAACGGACGGCAGGGATCAGTGCCATATCAGGATCGACCGATCCAGATGGATCGTGCCAAGAGAAGTCGTTTTCTGGAGTAAAGATTCCTGTAGACCAGAGTCAAAAGACTGAGGCTGCTGCTCCGAATGGCGTCGAAGCAACCATCCGATCACCCCACGTCATCGCAAACGTCATCATTCCCCTCCCTACCCCTAAACGGTCCATACGGTATTCAAACAATGCCGTCAAGCCCCATAGCTTTTTTAGGTAGTCAAATGGTGTAAATCGTCACAAAATTTCAGTTTCTTTCCTGAGTGACCCGTGCGATCCTTGGGCTGCACGGCTCTCCGCACGCTCAACACCCATTGACCAATTATCAACCGTTAGATCACGATCAAACGGCCATATTCGTCTGTTGCATTACGGATTAGAATTAGTAAACAAATGCAATTTAATTTAATTTTTTTTTAATTCCATTTCATGGATTCTCTCTCTCTCTCTCTCTTCGCCCCGCCTCCTCCGCACGCGTATATAACCCTAGCCGCTGATTCCAATTGCCTGATAGACCTCCACCTTTAAGTCCGCTTGCCTCCGTCCCGCTTCCACCGTCCGACCGGCGACCACCACCCGTCGGAAGCCCTTCACAACAACAGCGGCAATGGCCACCTGCGTGGACAACTGCAGAAGCAAGGCATCGATCAGCCCCGCACAAATCGGTAACCATCTGTGCAAATACGTCGAATTTTCGTGCCCCGGCTTCACCGCTCCGGCCGGCCGCCCCGCCGAGGACAACGTCGGCGACGACCCGGTCTGGGCCACGATACAGGAGGAGGCCCAGTCGGACTTGGAGGACGAGCCCGTCCTCCGCATGTACTACTGGGACCTCATCCTCTCCCACGACTCCCTCGAGTCGGCGCTGGCGACCCATCTCGCACGCAAGCTGAGCGTCCCGGATCTCGCGCCGAGCGGGGCCCTCCGCGAGCTGTTCCGCGGCGTGCTCGCGGACGACCCGGCGATCGGGAGGGCCGCCCGGGCGGACCTCCGCGCCGCGCGGGACCGCGACCCGGCCTGCTCCAAGATGGCGCATTGCTTTCTGTACTACAAAGGGTTCCTGGCGTGCCAGGCGCACCGGGTGGCGCACCGGCTGTGGTCGACGGGCCGGCGGACGGCGGCGCTGCTGATCCAGAGCCGGACGTCGGAGGCGCTTGCGGTGGACATCCACCCGGGGGCGAGGATCGGGTCGGGGGTCCTGCTGGACCACGCGACCGGGGTGGTGATTGGGGAGACGGCGGTCGTGGGGGACAACGTGTCGATCCTGCACGGTGTGACGCTGGGGGGCACCGGGAAGGAGGGCGGCGACCGGCACCCCAAGATCGGGGACGGGGTGCTGATCGGCGCCGGGACGCAGATCTTGGGGAGCGTGAGGGTCGGGGCAGGGGCCAAGGTCGGGGCGGGGTCCGTGGTGCTGAAGCCGGTGCCGCCGAGGACGACAGCAGTCGGGAACCCGGCGCGGCTGCTGGGTGGGAAGGAGAACCCGGTCCGGCTCGATAGCATGGCCGGGCTGACCATGGACCACACTTCGTGGTCGGGCTATGTCATATAGGACAAGTTTTGTGTGTGGTCTTGACTCGAGTCACATAGGATTTTGTTGTAGCAGAGCAGCTGTATCTGTACCTGTACGAGCTCAATGTGATATTGACACCTGGTATGGACAATATAGAGCGAACTTCCCCTCAATCCCGTTGTGACTTGTTTGTGCATGCGAATCCTGATTGTTGATGTTATGCTCTTAGGATTATGGAATTTGATGGTGCCAAAATTATCACCAGCCTTTTGTCTACGTAGCAGTGACGGGAGGCGACACGTGGAGACATCTTGGTCTCCTGAGGACCGCCCTCACTGTTGGATGCACCCTTAGCGGCCTCGATCGATCAAAGGAGCGACCTCGGTCCTTAGACGCGGCCCGCGTCATCAAGTATGCCTGGACACTCCGCCACTGTCCGATGTAGCGAGCTCAAGGCTCGAGGTACTCCCCGTCTTACTCGGGTTAGGCCGCTACTTTCAATCAGCTTCTTTGTGAACCAGTGATGACATTGGCACGTGCTGCGAAGCACCGTGACCGTACGTTCAAGAGCGTGCGAGGGACTCTCGTAGGGATATTTTGGGGAAGATGACAAAAGAAGGAAGAAGGCAAGAGTGGAAAGAGATGGAATGGGCATTTGTGAGAGATGTTTAGAGAGGGGGTCTGATTCTTTGAGAATGGGATGAGATCAAGGGGACATCGGATGGGATTTTTTTTTTTTTTGGGGGGGGGGGGGGGGGGGGGGATTTTGGGGAGAAAAAGAGGATCGGCTACAGGGGCTGGAGCTTCTCTTTCTCGCCTCGATCATCTCTCTCTCTCTCTCTGTGTGTGTCCCCGATCACCTCTCTTTGCGTCTCTTTCTCTCCCTTGATGTTGTGTGGGCCACGATGGGTAGCCGCCGTCAACCATCCCTCCGGCCTCCCTTCCTCCCATTCTTGGTGACCCCGATGCCGTCTGGCCGTTGGATCACTAAGCCTCGGCGACTAACGTTGCAACTCGGGTTGGGTAAAACCGAGAACCGACCCAATCCGACCTAAATGGGCCGGATTGGTTCGGGTATTTTGATTAAATGGGTTGGTTCGGTTCCAAGTTTTGTGGACCAGACTAAATACGGGTCGGTTCCAAGTTGAGGCTCGAGTAGACTTAACCCAACCCAACCTGAGAACCGAATTCATATATATTAGTCCACATATATAAGTCACGAGTTTGGACTTTTGGGGTCTATCACACTAGCACCCAAGTAAATGTTATTTGTTTGCTAGCGTTGAACCAAGTACTAAGAGAACTCAATGGATGGCTAAAGCCTAAGTCCAACAAGAATCTTTAGTTTGCTAGTAAATAGCCGATAGCTATTATTTTTTTAGATTAACTCCCAACCCGAGAATCGACCCAACCTTAGTGTGGGTTGGTTTGGTTCGGGTCTATACCCAAATCGGGTTGGTTCGAGTTTCAATATAGTAGAACCGAACTAGTTCGGTTCGGTTCCGGGTTGGTTCAAACTCGAACCACCTCGGCCCGAGTTGCACCCCTACCGGCGACCATCACCCCTAGCACCTCCTCTCCGTGTGCTCCCGTGCCGGCAACGCATCTCGAGCTCTCGTCCTCATGAGCTGCCGACGACCTCCTCGAGCTCCGGTAGCCACCTCCTCCTCATGTGCCACCACGCCGGAAACACGTTCAGCTCCACCACCTCGCCTGCTTGCTGTGATCTCCGACGACCACCCCATCGCAGCCTCCTCTACCTCGAGCTCCTCCTTCCCTGTGTTCTGTACGCCGACGACGAGCCACCGGCAGCCGATCTCCGACGATCCCGACTGCATAATAGGTTCGATCTGGCCTTCTCCACACCGAGCTCCGGCAGCTCCCACGCCCAGCTCCTTCCCCCTTACATGAAGTGCGCCCGGCGCCCCCGGCGACCTACTCGTGTACCGGACGACGACCTCCTCCTCCCTCCTCTGTTGTGTTGGTGAAATGTTTTAAAACACACAAACAATGAGCTGTCACTGCTGTGCGGTACAACTGTTGTTTTTACATAGCAGACCACCTTTTGACCGTTGGGTATATAGCAGACCTTTTGCCCATTTGACCGTTGGTACCATCAAAGCCTTTGATGAGTATACGTTGGCTTTTCATCCAACGGTCACATGGGGTCAAACGGTAACCCATGCACCAAATGCCCAATGGTTTGATGGCCACTTATGGCTGCCCAACGGTAAAACTTTGGAAAAAGCCTATAAAAGGCACTTGAGACCAATGCTTTGAGATAGAAAAAATATTATATTCCACTCTAAAAATTCTGTGCTATTTCTTTCTTATATTTTGGTCAAGAAGAAGTGTTGTAGTTCCGCTTCTTCATTTTCGGAGGGATTTCTTCTATCAGTTTTCTTTAGTGTCGCTGGGTTCCTGTAAGTCAATCGAGATTCGCAAAGCCTTCTTGGAGCCGTGCCGACGAGAAGGAGGTCGCCTGACCGGGGTCGTCGTATCTCCGAGAACCATTGCCACGAGACCCGTACGAGGGAGGGCAATAAGTTTCTTGGGACAACGCCTAGCGTGCTTCGACCATCAGGCCAGAATTTCTAACTCCATTTCTTTGCTATTATTTAATCCATAAAAATAATTTGTATCTAATACAAAACCTAAATAGCGATAAATAACATTTAGAATTATATATATATATATATATATATATATATATATATATATATATATATATATATATATATATATATATATATCACTTTTAGAAAAGTTCGGCAAGGTGAATGACGATTTCATAGAACCCGCTCTGCCTTGGCAAACCATTTCTAAAAGAACTATTGTGATTTTTGTATCTGCATGCAAAAATACTTTTTGCTAAATAATATGAGCATATTAAGAATTTGATTTAATCCCGATCTTGCCAGTTTAGGACGATTACTTTCCAACATTCCAAGAAACTTATTGCTATAATTTAATCATTCATAAGTATCCATATTAGTGAAAAGGATTAATCATTATTTTCTTTGTAACGTGCTCACTAATCATCTGTTAGCCTACGTGATCATCTATTAGACGTTATTCCGTGCTATTTATTAGTTGCTACAAGTAACTAGTTGCAAAATTATTTTTTACAAGGTTAATTAGAAGCATACATTTTAGAAAAGACTATAAGTCGTCATTGGAATATTCCATTGCCTACGGTGTCTAGAAAGGCTTGACAAACCGACATTAAATTGCCCAAGGTAGCTTGGTATTTGAGCGAGCCTAGTGCTCCACCTCCTACCTGGAGCCCATCTGGCCGTTAGGATTTGGAAGTTTCATTTGGACTTCTAAAAGTCAAATCTATCTAAGTGTGCTTTAAAATTGACAAAACTTATTTTTCAACCATAAGATTTTAACTCCTTACTTTGGTCCGAAATGACCTCACCAAACCGTGAAACCCTTAGTGCCAAACCCGAGAAGTTTGACGGGTCTAACTTCAAGAGGTGGCAAAACCAGATGCGATTCTGGCTAACCACACTTGGATTACTGTCAGCCATAGGTGAAACCGCACTAGGAGTATCCAGTGGGTCTAGTCAAACACGTCGTACCCGAGCCTCCACTTCACAACCTGAACCTGAATAAACTTCTGGCATTCCTACTAGGACCCCAGAAGAAATCAACTACCATGGCCTTCATAGGATCCTAGGGGCTTTATCTGATAGACTCTATGATATCTACTATACCATTTAAAACCCTAAAGACGTATGGGATACCCTAGAGCGCAAGTATGGCCTAGATGATGCTAGAGTAAAACGCTTCAAAGCGTCTAACTTCAACAGCTTCAAAATGGTTGACTCCAAACCCATGAATGATCAGATTCATGAGTTTGAGAACCTAGTCCAACATCTGAAGACTAATGGTTCCACCCTTGATGAAACCTTCCAAATAGCCTGCCTTATAGATAAACTACCTGCTTCTTGGTCCGAGTTCTCTAAGCACCTAAGTCATACCCAAGGTGACCTAACCCTAACTCAAGTTCTAAACTCTATTAGAATTGAGGAGCAACATAGGCTCATGGAAAAGGGATCCTATGAATCCAAACCTAAAGTCAACAACATAGAGGATCAACCATCCAAGCCATTCCAAAAACCTAGAAACAAGTTTCAGAAGAAACCCTTCCATCCTAAGCCTAAACCCTATACCAAGAAGCCATACCATAGCAACCATAACCCAAATCATCCCAAGGACCAAAAGAAGGAAGGAGTGCGTTGCTGCTACGTCTGCGGTCGGACCAATCACATGGCCAACCAATGCTTCTACAAGAAGACAGCACCACCTCCAAATCCAAGAAGGAATGGTCAAATGCTACCCTGCTCCCAAGTCAACATGGTGACCTCTGGAGCTGACTTTTCTGGGACCGCTTTCAGGTCTGTTCTCTTCACCCCTGAAGTTAACATGACCTTTCAAGCATTTGATTGGTGGATTGACACAGGAGCTAACATTCATGTTTGCTCTGATCAATCTTTGTTTTTCACCTATCAGGTCTCAGGTGGAGGAGCTATAAGCATGGGAAACAATGTTGATGCTCGTGTGCTAGGGATAGGATGGATCGACCTGAAGCTGACGTCGGAGAAGACCCTAACCCTGCGCGGAGTCCACCACGTTCCGGAGATTAGGAAAAATCTTATTAGTGGGTCTTTGTTAGTACAACATGGGTATAAGCTTGTATTCGAGTCCAATAAAGTTGTAATAACTAAGGGAACAAATTTTATTGGAAAAAGATTTTTATGTGATGGATTATTTAAAATGAATGTTTATAATCCTTCGTCCATAATTCTGAATGTTGAGTCTTCGGTCACTTGGCACCAAAGACTAGGTCATATGAACTATAATTCTATCAAGAAACTCATGACTTTAAACATTATCTCTAAATCTGATACTAGAAATCTCGACAAGTGCGAGATATGTGTAGAAGCCAAACAATCAAAGAAATGCTTTAAAACTATTGATCGAGACTCCAAAATACTTGAACTAATTCACAGCGATGTCTGTGATTCGGGGAGAACCTCGAGAGGTGGCAATAGATATTTTGTAACGTTCATAGATGACGCTTCCAAATATTGCCACCTATATCTTATTAAGACTAAGGATGAAGTACTCAATAAATTTAAAATTTATAGAGCTCAGGTTGAGAACCAATTAGATGAAAATATTAAAATCCTTAGATCAGACCGAGGAGGGGAGTACACCTCAAATGAGTTAAGTGAATACTATAAAGACTATGGAATACTCCATGACGTCACAACTCTTTACACTCCCTAATCCAATGGTGTAGCAGAGAGAAAAAATAGGACCTTAATGAACATGGTTAATTCCTTGTTAATAAGCTATGGAGCGCCAGAGAACTTATGGGGGGAAGCCCTGATGACAGCCTATTTTATTCTTAACCGCATTCCCTTCAAACACAATGACTTGACTCCATATGAAGTATGAAAACATAGAAAACCTAACTTAGAATATCTAAAAGTATGGGGGTGCCTAGCTAAGGTAAAAATCCCCGATAATAAAAGAAAGAAGATAGGATCTAAGACTGTAGATGCTATCTTTATTGGTTACGCTTCAGACAGTAACGCTAATCGATTTTTAGTGTTTAACTCTGAAATAAGCGAAATAGCCAATAACACCATAATCGAAGCTAGAGATGCCTCATACTTTGAAAACATCTTCCCTTATAAGACTAGGATCAACACTAGGATTAATACCAATAACCAGGCCTCCAGTTCTAATCAGGTTACTCATATCAAACCTGAAGTCCAATTAGAACCTGAAGACCAGACTGAACCGGTAACCCAAACCGAACCTAGGAAAAGTAAACGTGCCCGTGTAGAAAAAGTCTTTGATGACTTCTATGCACTTCTGGTGGAGAACTCTCCATCCACTTATATAGATGCAATGAAGTCCATAGACTCACCCTTTTGGAAGGAAGCCATAGATAACGAGATCCAATCCATACTTCAAAACCATACCTGTGAACTCACCAATTTACCTCCTGGTTATAAAACCATAGGATGTAAATGAGTGTTTAAGAAGAAGCTTAGACCCGACGGTACCATAGATAAATTTAAGGCACGACTTGTAGCCAAGGGCTTTACCCAAAAACCTGGGGTAGACTACTTTGATGTCTACTCACCTGTCGCTAGGATAACCACGATTAGGATCCTCATCGCCTTAGCTTCAATCTATAAGCTAGTCATACATCAAATAGATGTCAAGACTGCTTTCTTAAATGGCGACCTTAATGAGGAAATATACATGGACCAACCCGAGGGATTGACTGTACCTGGACAAGAGGGAAAGGTGTGCAAGTTAATTCGATCCCTCTACGGACTTAAACAAGCCCCAAAACAATGGCACATGAAATTCAATGAAGTTATCTTATCCTATGGATTTGATATCAATTCAACGGATGAATATGTATACCATAAAGTAAATGGTAGTAATATTGTCATCTTATGTTTGTATGTTGACGATATCCTAATATTCGGTTCAAACATAGAAATCATAAATGACATCAAACACTTTTTGTCCCACAACTTCGACATGAAAGATCTAGGACAAGCCGACGTTATTTTGAACACTAAGATCATTAGGAAGGATAATGGTTTAGTGCTATCCCAATCCCACTATGTCGAGAAAATCCTTAGAAAATTTTACGATCCCGATTGTCAACTGGTATCCACACCATATGATTCAAATACCCATCTGACAAAGAACACTGGACTACCTAGACTACAGAGCGAGTATGCTCAAATAATAGGATCGCTAGGTTTTCTAACAAACTATACTCGACCCGATATCGCTTACGCAGTAAATAGACTTAGTCGTTATACGTCTAACCCAAATGAGTCTCATTGGAACGCGTTAGAAAGAGTTTTTAGATACCTTAAGGGAACCATATTATATGGTCTCCACTATAGTGGATATCCAGCTGTGTTAGAGGGATACTCTGATGCTAACTGGATTAGTGACTCAATAGATATTAAGTTCACAACCGGGTATGTATTCCTACTAGGAGGTAGAGCCATATCTTGGAAATCCACCAAACAGACCGTTATAGCTAGGAGTACCATGGAATCGGAAATGATAGCGCTAGATACCACTAGCACAGAAGCAGAATGGCTTCGAGATCTCCTATATGAGATCCCATTGATAGAAAAGCCTTTACCGGCTATATCTATACATTGTGATTGTCGATCAGCTATTGATAAATGTAATCAAGAGAATGCTGATGTAAAAATAAATCGACATATGAAAGTGAGACATAGATCTCTCAGATATAAGATGAAAAATCAAATAATTGCTCTAGACTTTGTTAGATCCGAAAAGAATTTGGCGGATCATCTAACTAAGGGCCTTTCTAGGACAGTGGTCTTAGAATCGTCGAGGGGGATGGGATTAAGCCCATAAGAAAAATCACCGCAGTGGGAACCCAACCTCACGGAGGTTCAATGGGTAGAAACAAACTGTAGTAGTGATTGAAAATGAGGAGCACTGAATAATGCTCCCGTCCCTATAACGTCAGTGCTTATTAAAAGCAAGGGGTAGGATGAGTTTAAAACTCTTAATAAGTCCAAGACCCATGAGGCGGGGTATCGCCTTGCTCATACCTCTATTAGGACTTACCTATATGTATGTCGTTGTGAGGCCGCAACTCTGGGACCATGGCTGCTCCCTAGAAACATACATGAAAAGATATCTGCGCAAGGCTATTAATAGCGCAACCCGCTTAGAACCATCGAAAACTGTACTACGTGTACAACTTGTAGAAACCCGATAAATGAGACTGGTTCAAGGCGCAGTCCACCAAGTCCTCACGGATGTATACAACTGTACTAAGTGGAGGTTCAAACCGGAAGGTACCTACACCTACTACGTAGTATAAGAAATCCAGCAAAAGTCTTTATTTATTTGAATTTTTTTTAATAATATTTGATGTTTTTAAAACATGTGGGGGATTGTTGGTGAAATGTTTTAAAACACACAAACAATGAGCTATCACTGCTGTGCAATACAACTGTTGTCTTTACATAGCAGACCACCTTTTGACCGTTGGGTATATAGCAGACCTTTTGCCCATTTGACCGTTGGTACCATCAAAGCCTTTGATGAGTATACGTTGGCTTTTCATCCAACGGTCACATGGGGTCAAACGGTAACCCATGCACCGAATGCCCAATGGTTTGATGGCCACTTATGACAGCCCAATGGTTTGATGGCCACTTATGGCTGCCCAACGGTAAAACTTTGGGAAAAGCCTATAAAAGACACTTGAGACCAATGCTTTGAGATAGAAAAAATATTATATTCCACTCTAAAAATCCTGTGCTATTTTTTTCTTATATTTTGGTCAAGAAGAAGTGCTGCGGTTCCGCTTCTTCATTTTCGGAGGGATTTCTTCTATCAGTTTTCTTTAGTGTCGCTGGGTTTCTGTAAGTCAATCGAGGTTCGCAAAGCCTTCTTGGAGCCGTGCCGACGAGAAGGAGGTCGCCTGACCGGGGTCGTCGTATCTCCGAGAACCATTGCCACGAGACCCGCACGAGGGGGGGCAATAAGTTTCTTGGGACAACGCCTAGCGTGCTTCGACCATCAGGCCAGAATTTCTAACTCCATTTCTTTGCTATTATTTAATTCATGAAAACAATTTGTATCTAATACAAAACCTAAATAGCGATAAATAACATTTAGAATTATATATATATATATATATATATATATATATATATATATATATATATATATATATATATATATATATATATATATATATATATATATCACTTTTAGAAAAGTTTGGCAAGGTGAATGACGGTTCCATAGAACCCGCTCTGCCTTGGCAAACCATTTCTAAAAGAACTATTGTGATTTTTGTATCTGCATGCAAAAATACTCTTTGCTAAATAATATGAGCATATTAAGAATTTGATTTAATCCCGATTTGCCAGTTTAGGACGATTACTTTCCAACATGTTGTGGCCGGCAGCCAACACGGGGATGGAACTATGTATGGACCAAGGGGGGCCATGGCCCCCCCCCCCCCCCCCCCCCCTCAATTATTTTTTTTTAAAATTTATGTAGAAAAAGTCTTGAATATTAGAATAATTTTTTTTTGGGTTCAAGCTTTGGCCCCCCTCAAATGAAATTATTATACTTTGGCCCCTCCCAAAATAAAATCTTAGTTCCGTCCCGATAACCCCCCCCATTTTCCTTGAGCGGTGATGGCGATGGCCGCTACGGAGCTTCTTGGTGACGGCGAGATGGAACTCTCCGTGACCCAGACCACCTTGAGGATGGAGATCGATTGCATGTGTGTGTGTGAGTGTGTGTGAGCGGGCCGTGTTCGTACGAATTTTTGGCGTATGAGCGGACAAACCCGCCGAATGTAACTTGTATTATTTTGTGTAATGTGTTTGTGGACTCGTGAGAGAGCTCGGATCAAAGGGCACCTCGGCCGGCTGTTGTGGAGCTGCCTTCCGACGGTCGATCCTACATCATCGACCAGCATGGCTTAGTATGTTCTAAATCATGTCTTCATTTGAGTGATCGAGAGACCGACATTTGTCCGGATCTAACCGGTTCGAGATTATAGTGGATTTGTCCACTTTGCCCGTGGTTTTTTTCCCCCTGCGTTGGGAGGGTTTTTCCACGTAAATGCTTGTGTTTGCACTCTTGTCTTTGGTATCATGCGTCTCGTAATACGAGCTAAACGAAAATCTCACGGGCGACCTCATCCTTAAATTTTTGCCCTGACATTTGACATTGTCTGTGGGATCGTTTAGCTACTACGAGGGCACCCTCGACCGCGATGGGTCCGAGCAGGGTATCAAGGGCAAGAGTTAGACTAATGTATTTCTGGCGAAGTGCGTAAATTGACTATTGTCGCTAGGGTCGAGCGGAGTGTAGACTCCCTCTGTGTCGCGGGGAACCTGACTCGCTCTAGTTGGCCCGTTGGCTCTTGCCTGAGCAGTTTGTGCTCGGCTTTTGGCCCATCGCAGGCCGTTGGGCCTCTTGTTTTGTTTGGTAGCCTAGACTAATCCCAATCCAACAGCAGCCGTTGAATCACGATCTCTGAAAATAGGCTAATGGAAAAGTCAACCCAGATCTATAAACTAACGGTTCGATCCATTCTGGTCATTTAGATGTTCGAACAATGGTTCCGACACATGACCCAACCAACAACTAACCGACTCGAGCGGTCTGAACCATTTTTCAAACGCTCTATGTCTATTAGCCCAAGTTCGTATGGACCATCTGTGATCCATTCGAATTAGAACCGTAGTAGTCTGAACCATTGTTCGAAACAAAACAAACCTTCATCCAAACAATGGTTTGGATTGATTCAGTGTTCCCGAACACTTACGAAAATTTCTTAAGTATTGAACCTTATAAACCTAACGTGACAAGTGTGTACGTACTGGTGCATTATCACTAGGTCTACTTGGTTAACCGTTGGCAAGAACAAACGTGCATCTACAATCTAGCAAATCCAGGTACTGAAATGATCGACTCGGGTAATTTAAACCAAAAATTGTGATCGATAAAACTCGGGGTCCGAAAAGCTGGAAACAACAAAACAATACTTGAGAAGTATCATATTCCACAAACCCCGAAAAGTCAAACACAAAGCACTCAGAATGATCCTACTGTTAAAGACTAGTAGGGATCATATATTGGGTTGCTGTGAGCTGTGTCTGATATTCAGATAAACTTGGACTGCATTGATATGGGATTAGACCGTGCTGCACTGACGCTGAACACTAGGACCTAAACACTTAACAATACCGAGAATGTATTGTTCTCACAAATTTCGAGAATAAGGGTGGTACACTCATGGCGCTAACAGGTTGGTAGGTGAGAAGAAAAGAATGAGTGAAGATCCAAATACTCTCTTCCCCCCCCCCTTGAGAAATCTATTGTAGAACATAGAGAGAGGACAAAAAAGTGTGTGCATTCCATGATATCAAGAACCACTAGTAGTTGATACCTACATGCAGATCAATTCTCAGATAGTATAAATCTTTTATTTGTTGTAGCAATAAATCGAAAGGAAGATAAATGTTAAGCGACAAGGTGGCCAACGATGTAGAATTTAGCCTGGAACTTCTTCTACCAACTCATTCAACCGCCGAGATATCACTGTTGATTTCCTCCTCGATCTTGCTCATCTCCGAGCTGACGAACATGGTATAGGATACACCGGGGGCATTGAAGCCACTGTTGGAGGTGGATTCAGACACCGTCCCGAATCGTTACATAGATGTGCTTGCTTTGTAAAGGTTAAAGGGGAACTTAGTGTTAGGTCCCTCACAAGAAATTGGTTTGGTGTAAATGACTGACGGCAAGATGATTTTGCACCAGGTCCCTCCTGTAGAGATACAAAGTAAGTCCTTCTGTTGACTTTTCTCATATTTAAATGATAAAATTGTTCATAATTCTAAAATCACAAATTTTACTCTTCACTGTGGCAAAAAAGAGTAACAATCTGCATTATAACAAAAGTTACTCTTTATTACTGAAATTTTGCTACTCTTTGCTAGTGTGAAATTACTCTAGCAAATTTTTTTTTGGAGAAATCTCATATATAAAAATTTAATATTTTTTTGCTACAATGATTTATCTTACTCTTTGAAAGAGTACCATTTCGGTAATAAAAAGTAACATTTGCTATAGAGAAATCACTATAGTAAATTCTTTTTTTTTTATAGAAATATTGTTTAGTTTTTTTTTGCTACAGTGAAATCAATGTAGCAAATTATACTTTTTATTTCCTAATTGTTACTCTTTATGTGATTTCCTTGTATAGTTGCATGCATGTAGAAATAAAATGGATATTTTCCAAAGAGCAATGCTATTCAGCATGAAGGTTTTTCCGATTCCACTCAGCCCGATGGACGTGGCAGTGTGCAACTGGTGGTGTAAAAGAATTAAATATCGCTAGTGGGTGTCAGCCACCAGTTGCACGCTGCCATGTCAATCGGGCCAACGAAATCGAAAAAATCTTCGAGCTGAATAACATTTCTCTTTTCCAAACAGTAAGGACCTACGGGCTACGGCTAACACTACAAAAAAAATAGTTTTTATCGACGGAAAATATCCGTCGGTAAAGTGACTTTTTCGTCGGTAAAGATTTATAGCGACAGAATCCATTTCTGTCGCTAGTCTGTCGAAAAAAAGGCGTCGGGAAAAATCGGCGACGGACACAAAATATCCGTCGGTATTAATTATTAATACCGACGGAATATTTGTGTCCGTCGGTTATATAAGAATATTTAATTACAAATATAATAGAGTATTACTGACGGAAACTTAATTTCGATCGGTAATATATAAGGTTATTATCGACGGCTGAAGGTCTTACCGTCGGTAATACTTTATATATTACCGATGGAATTATAATTTCTATCGGTAATATATAAATAATTAAAAAAATAAAATATATTATTGCTTACGAAAATAATAAATTTCGTCGGTAAAAAAACATGATTTTTTTTTAAAAAATTACAAAAATAATGTTATTTAATTCATAATTGACTAAATCAAATATTATCATAATTTATCAAATATTACAACAATTTATCAAATATTACCACAAATTATCAAATATTACCAAATACTACCACAATACCAGACAATTATAGACAAGACCAAAAAATAACCACATCTTTATTATAAAATTATTTTTATACAATCCAAAACTGAGGAAATCTGCGTGCCCTATCTTAACCATGTCATGCCGCCTGGCATCAAAGTTGGTGCTCTCATCCCCTGACGCCGCCCAGCTCCTGTAATTAACATGTATTTGTTAAAAGAATAGTTTATATCTATAATTGAGAGTCTAAGCGTTGAAAAATCATAAGTTAGCGTGTTTCGGATTTGAAATTGGTTTGGATTTGATCGGATCGTCATCAGATCGGCATCTGATAATTCGTACTTGGAATTATTTTATATTTCGGACTTGCGAGCGAGTTCTAATTGGATATTTGAACAATTTACACTCCGATTGACCAATTTAGAGTCTAAGCGTTGAAAAATCATAAGTTAGCATGTTTCGGATCAAAAATAGGTTTGGATTCTATCGGATCGTCATCGGATCGGCATCCGATAATTCATATTTGGAATTATTTTGTATTTCGGACTTGCGAGCGAGTTCTAATTGTATAATTTAATAATTTATGCTTCGATTGACCAATTTTGAGTCTAAGCATTGAAAAATCATAAGTTAGTATGTTTCAAAATTGAAATAGGTTTGGATTCGATCGGATCGTCATCGGATCGGCATCCGATAATTCGTACTTGGGATTATTTCATATTTTGGACTTACGAGAGAGTTCTAATTGGATATTTTAACAATTTACCCTCCGATTGACTAATTTAGAGTCAAAGCGTTGAAAAATCATAAGTTAGCGTGTTTTGGATTTTGAAATAGGTTTGCATTCGATCAGATCATCATCAGATCGGCATCCGATAATTCATACTTAGAATTATTTCATATTTTGGACTTGCGAGCGAGTTCTAATTGGATATTTTAATAATTTACCCTCCGATTGATCAATTTAGAGTCTAAGCGTTGAAAAATCAAAAGTTAGTGTGCTTCGGATTTGAAATAGGTTTGGATTCGATCGGATTGTCATCGGATCGGCATCCAATAATTCGTACTTAAAATTATTTCATATTTCAGACTTGCGAGCGAGTTCTATATGGATATTTTAACAATTTACACTCCGATTGACCAATTTAGAGTCTAAGAGTTGAAAAATCATAAGTTAGCGTGTTTCAGATTTGAAATAGATTTGGATTCGATCGGATCGTCATCGGATCGCCATCCGATAATTCATACTTGGAATTATTTTGTATTTCGGATTTGCGAGCGAGTTCTAATTGGATATTTTAACAATTTACGATCCAATTGACCAATTTAGAGTCTAAGCGTTGAAAAATCATAAGTTAGCGTGTTTCGAATTCAAAATTAGTTTGGATTCGATCGGATCAGCATCTGATAATTCGTACTTGGCTTATTTTTGTATTTCAGACTTGCGAGCGAGTTCTAATTGGATATTTTAACAATTTATGCTCCGATTGACCAATTTAGAGTCTAAGTATTGAAAAATCATAAGTTAGCGTATTTCGGATTTGAAATAGGTTTGCATTCGATCGGATCGGCATCCGATAATTCGTACTTGGAATTATTTCATATTTCAAACTTGTGAGCGAGTTCTAATTGGATATTTTAACAATTTACGCTTCGATTGACCAATTTAAAGTCTAAGCATTGAAAAATCAAAAGTTAGCGTGTTTCGGATTTGAAATAGGTTTGGATTCGATCGGATCGTCATCGGATCGACATCCGATAATTCATAGTTAGAATTATTTCATATTTTGGACTTGCGAGTGAGTTCTAATTGAATATTTTAACAATTTACGCTCTGATTGACCAATTTAGAGTCTAAGCGTTAAAAAATCATAGGTTAGCGTGTTTCGGATTTGAAATAGGTTTGGATTCGATCGGATCATCATCGGATCGACATCCGATAATTTATAGGTAGAATAATTTTGTATTTTGAACTTGTGAGTGAGTTTTAATTGGATATTTTAATAATTTACGGTCTGATTGACCAATTTAGAGTCTAAGCGTTGAAAAATCATAAGTTAGCGTGTTTCGGATTTGAAATAGGTTTGGATTCGATCGGATCGTCATCGGATCAGCATCCAATAATTTATATTTGGAATTATTTCATATTTCGAACTTGCGAGCGAGTTCTAATTGGATATTTTAATAATTTACGCTCCGATTGACCAATTTAGAGTTTAAGCATTGAAAAATAATAAGTTAGCGTGTTTCGGATTTGAAATAGGTTTGGATTCGATCGGATCGTCATCGGATCGGCATCCGATAATTCATAGTTAGAATTATTTCATATTTTGGACTTGCGAGCGAGTTCTAATTGGATATTTTAACAATTTATGCTTCGATTGACAAATTTAGAGTCTAAGCATTGAAAAATCATAAGTTAGCGTGTTTCGGATTAAAAATAGGTTTGGAGTCTATCGGATCGTCATCGAATCGGCATCCGATAATACGTACTTAGAATTATTTCGTATTTCGGACTTGCAAGCGAGTTCTAATTGCATATTTTAATAATTTACGCTCCGATTGATCAATTTAGAGTCAAAGCATTGAAAAATCATAAGTTAGCGTGTTTCAGATTTGAAATAGATTTGGATTCGATCGTATCATCATCGGATCGGCATCCGATAATTCATACTTGGGATTATTTTGTATTTCGGACTTGCGAGCGAGTTCTAATTGGATATTTTAACAATTTACCCTCCAATTGACCAATTTAGAGTCAAAGCGTTGAAACATCATAAGTTAGTGTGTGTCGGATTTGAAATAGGTTTGTATTTAATCAGAACATCATCGGATCGGCATCCGATAATTCATACTTGGAATTATTTTGTATTTCGGACTTGCAAGCAAGTTCTAATTGGATATTTTAACAATTTACCCTCCGATTGATCAATTTAAAGTCTAAGCGTTGAAAAATCATATATTAGCGTGTTTCAGATTTGAAATAGGTTTGGATTCGATCGGATCGGCATTCGATAATTCGTACTTGGAATTATTTCGTATTTCGGACTTGCGAGCGAGTTCTAATTGGATATTTTAACAATTTACGCTCTGATTGACTAATTTAGAGTCTAAGCATTGAAAAGTCATAAGTTAGCGTGTTTCGGATTTGAAATAAGTTTGGATTCGATCGGATCATCATCGGATCGGCATCCGATAATTCATACTTGGAATTATTTTGTATTTCGGACTTGTGAGCGAGTTCTAATTAAATATTTTAACAATTTATGCTTCGATTGACCAATTTAGAGTCTAAGCGTTGAAAGATCATAAATTAGCGTGTTTCGGATTCAAAATTGGTTTGGATTCGATCGGGTCATCATCGGATCAGCATCCGATAATTCGTTCTTGGCTTATTTTTGTATTTTGGACTTGCGAGCGAGTTATAATTGGATATTTTAACAATTTATACTCTGATTGACCAATTTAGAGTCTAAGCGTTGAAAAATCATAAGTTTGCGTATTTTGGATTTGAAATAGATTTGCATTCGACCGAGTCGTCATTGGATCGGCATCCGATAATTCATACTTGGAATTTTTTTATATTTCAAACTTGCGAGCGAGTTCTAATTGGATATTTTAATAATTTACGCTCCGATTGACCAATTTAGAGTCTAAGCGTTGAAAAATCATAAGTTAGCGTGTTTCGGATTTAAAATAGGTTTGGATTCGATCAGATCGTCAACAGATCGACATCCGATAAATTATAGTTAGAATTATTTTGTATTTTGGACTTGCGAGCGAGTTCTAATTGGATATTTTAACAATTTACATTCGGATTGACAAATTTAGAGTCTAAGCGTTGAAAAATCATAGGTTAGTGTTTCGGATTTGAAATAGGTTTGGATTCGATTGGATCGTTATCGGATCGGCATCCGATAATTTGTCGTTAGAATTATTTCGTATTTCGGATTTGCGAGCGAGTTCTAATTGGATATTTTAACAATTTACGCTCCGATTGACCAATTTAGAGTCTAAGCATTGAAAAATCATAAGTTAGCGTGTTTCGGATTTGAAATAGATTTGGATTCGATCGGATCGTCATCGGATCGGCATCCGATAATTTGTACTTGAAATTATTTCGTATTTCAGACTTACGAGTGAGTTCTAATTGGTTATTTTAACAATTTACTCTCCGATTGACCAATTTAGAGTCTAAGCGTTGAAAAATCATAAGTTAGCGTGTTTCGGATTTGAAATAGGTTTGGATTCGATCGGATCGTCATCGGATCGGCATCCGATAATTTGTAGTTAGAATTATTTCGTATTTCGGACTTACGAGCTAGTTGTAATTGGATATTTTAACAATTTACGGTCCGATTGACCAATTTAGAGTCTAAGCGTTGAAAAATCATAAGTTAGCGTGTTTCAGATTAAAAATAGGTTTGGATTCTATCAGATTGTCATCGGATCGGCATCCGATAATTCATACTTAGAATTATTTTGTATTTCGGACTTATGAACGAGTTCTAATTGGATATTTTAACAATTTACGCTCCAATTGACCAATTTAAAGTCTAAGCGTTGAAAAATCATAAGTTAGCTTATTTCGGATTTGAAATAGGTTTGGATTCGATCGGATCGTCATCGGATCTGCATCCGATAATTCGTACTTGGGATTATTTCGTATTTCGAATTTGTGAGCGAGTTCTAATTGGATATTTTAATAATTTACTCTCTGATTGACCAATTTAGAGTCAAAGCGTTGAAAAATCATAAGTTAGCATGTTTCGGATTTGAAATAGGTTTGCATTTGATCGGATCATCATCGGATCGGCATCCGATAATTCATACTTGGAATTATTTTGTATTTCAGACTTGCGAGCGAGTTCTAATTGGATATTTTATTAATTTACCCTCCGATTGATCAATTTAGAGTCTAAGCATTGAAAAATCATAAGTTAGCGTGTTTCGGATTTGAAATAGGTTTGGATTCGATCAGATTGTTATCGGATCGGCATTCGATAATTCGTACTTGGAATTATTTCATATTTTGGACTTGCAAGTGAGTTTTAATTAGATATTTTAACAATTTACGCTCCGATTGACCAATTTAGAATCTTAGCGTTGAAAAATCATAAGTTAGTGTATTTCAGATTTGAAATAGGTTTGGATTTGATCGGATCATCATCGGATCATCATCCGATAATTCATACTTGGAATTATTTTTTATTTCGGACTTGCAAGCGAGTTCTATTTGAATATTTTAACAATTTACACTCCGATTGATCAATTTAGAGTCTAAACGTTGAAAAATCATTAGTTAGCATATTTCATATTCAAAATTGGTTTGGATTCAATCGGATTTTTATCGGATCGGCATTCGATAATTCATACTTGGTTTATTTTTGTATTTCAGACTTGCGAGCGAGTTCTAATTGGATATTTTAATAATTTATGCTCCGATTGACCAATTTAGATTCTAAGCGTTGAAAAATCATAAGTTAGCATATTTCGGATTTAAAATAGGTTTGTATTCGATCGGATCATCATCGGATCGGCATCCGATAATTAGTACTTGGAATTATTTTGTATTTCGAACTTGCGAGCGAGTTCTAATTGGATATTTTAACAATTTACGCTCCGATTGATCAATTTAGAGTCTAAGCGTTGAAAAATCATAAGTTAGCGTGTTTCGAATTTGAAATAGGTTTAGATTCGATCGGATCATCATCGGATCGGCATCCGATAATTCGTACTTGGGATTATTTTGTATTTCGGATTTACGAGCGAGTTCTAATTGGATATTTTAACAATTTATCCTCCGATTGACCAATTTAGAGTAGCGTTGAAAAATTATAAGTTAGCGTGTTTCGGATTTGAAATAGGTTTGCATTCAATCGGATCATCATCGGATCGGCATTCGATAATTCATACTTGGAATTATTTCATATTTCGGACTTGAGAGCGAATTCTAATTGGATATTTTAACAATTTACCCTCCGATTGATCAATTTAGAGTCTAAGCATTGAAAAATCATAAGTTAGCTTTCTTCGGATTTGAAATAGGTTTGGATTTGATTGGATCATCATCGGATCGGCATCCGATAATTTGTACTTGGAATTATTTCATATTTCAGACTTGCGAGCGAGTTTTAATTGGATATTTTAATAATTTATGCTCCGATTGACAAATTTAGAGTCTAAGTGTTGAAAAATCATGTGTTAGCGTGTTTCGGATTTGAAATAGGTTTGAATTCGATCGGATCGTCATCCAATAATTTATACTTGGAATTATTTTGTATTTCGGGCTTGCGAGCGAGTTCTAATTGGATATTTTAACAATTTACGCTCCGATCGACCAATTTAGAGTCTAAGCGTTGAAAAATCATAAGTTATCGTGTTTCGGATTCAAAATTGGTTTGGATTCGATCGGATCATCATCGGATCGGCATCCGATAATTCGTACTTGGCTTATTTTTGTATTTCGGATTTGCGAGCGAGTTCTAATTAGATATTTTAATAATTTATGTGCCGATTGACCAATTTAGAGTCTAAGCATTGAAAAATCATAAGTTAGCGTCTTTTGGATTTGAAATAGGTTTGCATTCGATCGGATCATCATCGGATCGGCATCCGATAATTCGTACTTGAAATTATTTCGTATTTTGGACTTGCGAGCGAGTTCTAATTGGATGTTTTAACAATTTACGCTCTGATTGACCAATTTAGAGTCTAAGCATTGAAAAATCATAGATAGATATTTTAAGAATTTACCTTCTGATTGTCTAATTTAGAGTTTAAGCGTTGAAAATTCATAAGTTAGCATGTTAGCGTGATCTAAACTCAAATGAGTAAGATCTATATTTTATATTAATATTATAAAGATTAGTAAGTACCTGATCATGAGAATGAGCCACTGCTAGACAGGCTCATGAACTCATTAAGCCGACGCTCCAGTGCCCTGCAAGCTTCTCTTTCTTCCTCAACTTGCCGCTCGAAGGCCTGCCTCTCCGTCTCAACCCTGTGCTCGATGGCCTGCCTCTGCTCGTGCTCCGCCTCAACCCTGTGCTCGAGGACTTTCCTCTGCTCGTACTCCATGTCTAGCACAGATTGCAACTGAGTGATAGCACTGGTCTGAGTGTCCTGTGCCCTCGAGTGCATACCCTCTTGTCCAAAGTAGGAGGAGGGCGTGACCTCAAGGCCCGTACAGAGGACGCTGCCGTGCGTGGCAGGTCTGAGCATAGTATCCATCGCCGAGTCGACAGATATTGAGCTGGAGGAGGAGCCGGCCTCGCCCGACGGGGTCACCATAAGTCGTATTCTCTCCCATATGAAAACAACTAATGATATTCAATGATATTTTATGGCATATGTATACGAATATATTAACAGTAATTTAATTACTTATGACTTGGGAGGCAACCCTGTTGTCCATAAATGCCCCATCGGTACGCCGCCTCCTAGAGGCCTCAAAAAGGTCAATCCGATTAGGCTCGTAGCCCAAGGACTGTGTCTATTTTTTGACATATAAAATAAATAGATGAGTTAATATAAGATTTATAGAGCTTTAAATAATGAAATATTTATATCATTTACCAGCTGCTGAGCAAGCTGGGGCATAGAGGTCCTCCCCCTCACTGGAGCAGGTGTCGTCAAGGCATTTCTATTCTGCTTGCCTTTAGCAGAACTCGTCTGTGTCAATCGATTAAATTTTCAAACATCAATACAAATTTTTAGTATAACATTAAAACAAGTACGAATCAACAAAATAATAATTATACCTGAAACTGAGGGGTGGCGCAATAAGCGACCAAAAACTATAGAACGTGTAGCGGTGGCGCGTCTTTTGTCACGGTCGCAGCCTGTAACTCCTCAGCCGGCTCGCCGACCAAGTAATCGTAGAGCTGGTAGAGCTCATGACGGTAATCCCTGTATCGCTCACTCATCATTTTCCACAAGTCTTCCCAGTGGGTGTCGGTTTTCATGTTCTCCCATTTAAATTTCTACTGTAAAATCAATTTAGAAACAAATAATTTTATCAAATCAAATTATAAAGAAGTACGATATTATTCTAAAATGCTTTAATGAAACTAACGTACCAAAAAGACCTGATACATCCTCTCCTTAAAGGATTCACCGATGTTCTTCCACCCCTTTATCCCCATAATAGGGGCATTCCTCTCCTCCCGCACTATCATACCGACCCATGTGGCGGCATCAGAAGCGTGCTCACCCATAAAAGACTTGCCGCTCCACTGTAGGAAAAGCGGCTCACGTAAGCTCGACAAGCGCCGGGTCGTCGTCACGCCCCGATCGCCTACATGCCTGGCGATCTTCGACCCTGTAAATAAAATATACGTCAGTACTGAACAAGTATTTAGAACATGTATAAAACTTTAGATCTAAACATTACCTATGGGCGTAGACGCTGTAGTCGAGTACTGAGCACTGCTCGAAGCTCCGGAGGCTGCGACCTCAGGAGCTGGTGTGGAGAGAGGAATAACACTACCAGATCCAAAGGGCTTGGACTCGGCCCCTGGGGTGGCAAACGGAGCGCTCTGAGCTAGCCCACCCCTGCCTCTACGAACCCTCGACCGTGATGCCATCTGAAAGTAGTAATATTTTTCTATACGAAATAATATGATATATATAACAGTTTGACTTACATATGAAACAATATGATTTACATATGAAACAATATGAAACAGTTTAGCACTTAGCGGTAATGGCCAAAGGATTAGACCTTTTTTTTTTTGGTACATGGGACTGTGGTCGTAACATTACAATGTGCATATCCTCAACCACGAGGACGGAGAGATCCGAAGGGAAATCAGATTTCCAGTACATATCGAGTTCCTTCACTCGGGACGTAGTTTTGGGGGGTGAGTTGACGGAACAGTTAGTTTTGGAGTGTAAAATCTAATTAATGAAAGAAAGGGGGGTAAAATCTAATTCAAGGCAAAATTTGGTGGGCAAAGTCAAAATAACCAAAAAAAAAGAAGGTTATTTGAACATTCAGTGGGACATAAACATGAACATCCTCCGAAAATTGAAAGATAGGTGTAAGTTTCGTTGAAACACGCTCTACGTGCAGTTAGACATTAATAGGGGACGAGATTCATTATTAATTAACACTCAGGCAGGACTTACATGTGTCAGGATACACTTTGCACCCTCCTCCCTCGATCCCTAAGGCTCCTAGGTCCTTATCTTGACAGATCCATATTTATGTCTAGCATGGGATGAATCACTCTCTCCCCTCCTTCTACTGATTTGGGAATGCACCCCCCTGCTCGAGGGCTAGGGTGTGCCATGCGCCTCACAATTTTACTGGCAGCATTACTTCGCTGGCGAATTCATCTTGGGTATGGTTGTTGTCCCTAGTTCGAGGATCCTGAGAAGGATATTGAACATGTGTTCTGGTCATGCCCGAAGGATCTGGAGTATTGGAGGTAGGTGCATTGATGTACATGTGTAGATTTTTATCAAGTGGATTTGTTAAATCTGGGTACCTGTGCGACGAGGAGGGGGTTGATGCCGATGCAAGGTGAAATGGTTGTCGTGGCTATGTGGCTATTGTGGAATGCACACTGTGGGAAATTATTCCGACAAGAAGCTATGGATTAATTACTTTAAGCTCGCAATTCAGGGCCACATACAGATTTCTTAATTTCTGCGGGCCACGGTGGGTAGGAACTAAGAGCTGAGCGCACAATCTGGGGTGCAATATATTGTCTAAACTGATGGTTCCTTTACATTGGTTGACGAGCTTGCCAGTGGGGCATGGGTTGTGGAAATAACTACTGGGCAATTGTGTCATGAACACGCGATCTAGTGTAGGGTGAGCTCTCCGCTCTTGGTAGAGATTTGAGAGATAAAGGTTGCTATGGAGGAATTGGATCCCCGAAAGCTAGCTAAGGTGGTGATATTCACGGATGCCGCTAGAGCGTGTATGCTCTGGTACTAGGGAGGGAATGTGAGGCTCAATGGGTTCTCTCCTCATGGAGTGTCAGCTTGTTTGGGGAAGGATCCTGGTGGTTACAGTGCGGTGGATATCTAGGACGGCTAACAGTGCCTTCCATTGGCTTGCAACTACGTCCCGAGTGAAGGAACTCGATATGTACTGAAAATCTGATTTCCCTTCGGATCTCTCCGTCCTGTGGTTGAGGATATGCACATTGTAATGTTACAACCACAGTCCCATGTACTAAAAAAAAAAAAGGTCTAATCCTTTGGCCATTACTGCTAAGTGCTAAACTCTAGGTCATTCCTAATCCACTTAGACTAAAAAAATCTCTTCCACTTATAATCATTACGTAGGGATTTTTAGATCGAGGAGCTCACCGGAGAGGGAGAGGGAGGCCGGAGGAGGAGCTTCGCCCGCGAAGGGGAGGTCGCCGATCGGTGGCGCGCGAAAGGGGAGGGGAGGGTGGCCGGAGGTGCGAGGGAAGGGAGGGGAGGGTGGCCGGAGGTGCGAGGGAGGGGAGCGGTGGCTAGCCGGAGGCGCGCGAGGGAGGATAGGAACGCCGGGGAAGGGGGGGGAGGGGGAATTAGATGATCGCGCAAAACAGAAAGGGGATCGGGGATCGGTTTTATAAATTCGCAGTCATTTTACCGACGGACTATATGTCCGTCGGTATAATATTTATACCGACGGCTATTATCTCTTCCGTCGGTCAAAAGTAATTTTATTACCGACGGTTACTTATAGTCCGTCGGTTTAAATATTATACCGACGGATATTATTTCTGTCGGTAAATAAAACAGTAAAAAAAAATAAAAATTTAAATATTACTATTACCGATGGAAGGAATATTACCGTCGTAAAATAAACTTTTACCGACGGAGACATATAGTACCGTCGGTATATTATTTATGCCGACAGATATCTATTTACAGTCGGTAATATTAAACAAAATAAATTCGTATAATTTAAAATAACTTATGCCGACGAGTTAACTTTGTTCCGTCGGCATTAAAATATTTATACCGACGATAATTAATATTACCGTCGGCAATAAACCTCTTTTTTGTAGTGTAAAGCATCTCTTTGCCGTTCTTGCAATTTGAACTTTTTCTTAGGGATCGATGTTAGGTATATTACTCCTTTCTTAAATCACTTAACTACTGTAGTGTGAGTTCCATTTTGGAAAAGTGGAGAGAGAGAGAGAGAGAGAGAGAGAGAGGAGAGAGAGAGAGAGAGAGAGAGAGAGAGAGAGAGAGAGATGAGGTGGGAGTGGGGAGGTGTAGTTTAGAAGTTTTCATAATACAGAGAGAGAGAGAGAGAGAGATAGAGAGAGAGAGAGAGAGAGAGAGAGAGAGAGAGAGAGAGAGAGAGAGAGAGAGAGAGAGAGAGAGAGAGAGAGAGAGAGAGAGAGAGTTTAAAAGTTTTCATAATACATAGGAGAGAGAGAGAGAGAGAGAGAGAGAGAGAGAGAGAAGAGAGAGAGAGAGGTGGGAGTGGGAGTAGGGGTGGCAATGGGTCGGGTCGGGTTGAGACATATGTATAAGGGCAAACACCCAACCCGAACCCGACCCGTTTAATAAACGGGTCAAAAAATTAAACCCAAACCCGACCTGCCTAATAAACGGGTTGACCCCGACCCGACCCGTTTAAAACCCGTTTACTAACCGGGTCGGGTCGTGTGTCGGGTCGGGTTGGCTCGGGGTTGGGGTAAACAGAACCCATGTAAACCTGTCGGGTTGGGTCAAGATAAGTTTGATTGGGCCGGGTTTGATCGGGTTGGTTCGGGTTGGCTACGGGTCGGGTCGGGTCGGGTTGACACGACCCATTTGTTAAACGGGTCAAGTCGGGTCAATCGGGTTATAAGTACAAACCCGAACCCGACCCATTAAATAAATGGGTCAATCGGGTCGACCCGTTTATGTCCCGAACCCGTTTAGGCCAAACCCAAACCCGCTAACTTCGGGTCGGGTTCGGGTCGGGTCAAGAATTGCCACCCCTAAGTGGGAGTGGGGAGGTGTACTTTAGAAGTTTCCATAATAAATCGAATGGGTATTTTGACTTTGCCCCCCAAATTTTACATTGAATTAGACTTTACCCTTTCTATTTTTATTAATTAGATTTTACCCCAAACCTAACTGTTCCGTCAGCTCCCCCTAAAACTTTATTTCTTTTCTGTCAGCTCACCCTTTCTCTTAGATGGTGAGCTGACGGAACAGTTAGTCTTGGTGGGTCAAGTCTAATTAATGAAAATACGGGGGTAAGTTTAATTCAAGGCAAAATTTTGGGGGCCAAGTCAAAATACCCTAGAGAGAGAGAGAGAGAGAGAGAGAGAGAGAGAGAGAGAGAGAGAGAGAGAGAGAGAGAGAGAGAGAGAGAGAGGGAGGATGGCAACGGTGCGGTTACGGGCAAAACCAAAACCGCACCGCAACACCGATCTGCACCGCACCGCGACGGTGTACCGTTATGTACAAAACCGTATCATGCGGTGCGATGCATTGTGGTTTATCACTAAAATGGTCTAAGCGGTGCGGTTTTGTTCAAAACCGAAACCGCACAAATACACCAAACCCGAAAAAAGAAACCACACCACGCCGCAACAGTTTTATATTTTGGCAAAGCAAAATCGCACCATACGGCGCGGTTTACGGTGGTTTTTGGTTTTAAACCGCACCGTTGCCATCCCTAGAGAGAGAGATGGGGTGGGAATGGGGAGGTGTAGTTTAGAAGTTTTCATCCATACCCATCCCCCCCTCGTACTTTTGGGTCCTTACTTTCTTCCATCCTTTTATATATGTTCATATTTTACCCTTCACCATATATATATATATATATATATATATATATATATATATATATATATATATATATATATATATATATATATATATATATATATATATATAGGGGCATGCTATAAGCTATAATGCGGTATGAGGTAAGTGCGGCACCACACCGTAACCGTCTGATGCACCCGCTGTGTGCATCGCATGCACACAACAGTGCATCAGACGGTTGTAGTGCGGTGCCGCACTTACCACATGCCGCATTATGGCATGCCCCATATATATATATATATATATATATATATATATATATATATATATATATATATATATATATATATATATATATATATATATATATATTAGCGTGCAGTGCATCAGACGGTTGTAGTGCGGCGCCGCACTTACTGCATGCCGCATTATAGCATGCCCCCTATATATATATATAGGCCGTCCAAATGTGTTGATCTTTTATCGGTCGTTCAATTCTTTCGCCATTTTGATCAACACATTTGGACGGCCTATAGGTCTTGGATCGGGCTGAAATTTTTTGTGTGTCCAATCCAAGAGTGGGTGATCAATTCCCAAAAAAAAAAAATCCCGAAAATACCCCCGAAGGGGGTGGCCGCACGTTAAGCCCGCATGATACCCGCCGCAATGTATCACTACTCTATATATATATATATATATATATATATATATATATATATATAAAATACATATCACAGCGCATTCGATTTATTTACAACCGTGCCACTATGCCATAGTTATTTCAGACCGTCCGATTATATAAAGAAAGGCTAATATAAAAAAGAGCATACTGATGTAAAGGATGATTGAGATTCATTTGGGTAAGGAGGACGGATGAGATTGGATAGAGTTAAGATGGAGGGATGAGATTGAAAAGAATAATAATTAAATGAACAAAGGACCATATTGTGAATAAATTATATTTTATAATATAATTGAGGGTTTTTATGTAAAAAATTGAGGACGCAGTAGGTATTAATTCTATTGTTCAAGCGTTTTTCCCACCGATAGTTAATTACCTAGAACTGCCACCTATGCGTGTGGTCCCCCCTCCCCTTAATTATAGAGCCCCGATTTCTTTCTCTTTTCCCCCCACGATCTCTCTCTCTCTTCCCGACTACCCTTAAAACCCTGACCTCATACAGAACTGATCTCATGCGATATCGTGATAATATGATAATCGTTTCCGGCCGTCCGATCGGTGTGAATCGGATGGCACAAATCCTTTCCCTACGATAAAAACTTTAATCGTTTCCGGCCGTCCGATCGGCATGAATCAGACGGCACAAATCCTTTCCGCCCCGGTAAAAAAGCTTTAACCGTTTGATCGAATGATCGAACGGATGAGATCCGTGAGATCTCTTCGAATAGGACAAAAACTAATCATACTTTTTTGTCCTATTCAAATGAGATGCTGATATCGTGATAATGCGTTAATCGTTTTCGGCCGTCCGATCAGTGTGAATCGGACGGCACAAATCCTTTCCCTCCAATAAAAATTTTAACCGTTCCCGGCCGCCCGATCGGTATGAATCGGACGGCACAAATCCTTGCCGTCCCGGTTAAAAAGCTTTAACCGTTCGATCGAATAATCGAACGGATGAGATCCGTGAGATCTCATTCGAATAGGACAAAAAGTAATTATACTTTTTTGTCCTATTCAAATGAGATCTCACGGATCTCATCCGTTTGATCATTCGATCGAATGGTTAAACCATTTAACCGGGGCGGAAAGGTTTTGTGCCGTCCGATTCATGCCGATCGGACGGCCCAAAATGTTAAAGCTTTTAACCGGCGGAAAGCACAGTGAGATCTCATTCGAATAGGACAAAAAAGTATGATTACGTTTTGTCCTATTCAAATGAGATATCACGGATCTTATCCGTTCGATCATTCGATCGAACGGTTAAAGCTTTTGACTAGGGCGGAAAGGATTTGTGCCGTCCGATTCACGACGATCGGATGGTCGGAAACAGTTAAAGCTTTCAACCGGACGGAAATGATTTGAGCCGTCCGATTCACACTGATCGAACGCCCGAAAATGATTATCGCATTATCGCATCCAGCACAATATGGCATGAGATCGGTTCTCTCTCTCTATATATATACTAAAATGCTATATATATATACTAAAATGCGGTGTGCGGTGCGTACAGCGTCCCACCACAGTCGTCTGATGCACCGCTGCGTGCATCGTACGCACCGCAGCGGTGCATCAGACGGCTGCGGTGCAACGCCGTACGCACTGCCACACCTTAGCATATATATATATATATATATATATATATATATATATATATATATATATATATATATATATATATATACATATATATATATATATATATATATATATATATATATATATATATATATATAAAAAACAAAGGAAGGAGGTTTTGTGCTGACTAGGACAATATGGAACCAAATACTGACTAGACAAAAGAAATAGTCATCACAGCCGTTCACTCTCTTGTTGGAATCTAATCCGGGTCAGAGGCTCGCAGCGGAAACGATTTGGCGGTCGAAAGACCGTTCATTGTGCACGTTACACTATTTAACTTTTCATGGAAACTAATCTACATATGTGTGCATGTGTATGCACGAGAATCGAAAACCCCTAACGACAATCTAGCGTAATGATTAACTAGCATGGATGCAAATCATAATGCTCGCTAGATCTACATGTTAGATTACACATACCTTTCGTACGGATCTTTTAACCACGGAGAATTGTCTTCTTTGTCGATGGAGACGGAAGATCGTTCGCGAAGATGCCGACGGTACGAATGGAGATGTTACCTTCTTGTTCACCCGATCTCACACGATGCACGGAACGTCGCTCTCGGATCTCTGAGTGCCTCCGAAGAACGACCCTTCTCCTTCTTCAGAACTCCACGCGAGGAAGACGAAGTAGCAAGCGGGAAACGGAGAGAGATTAGGGAGAGAACTAGAGAGATTAGAGAGAGGAGGGGGTTCGGATTTTGCATCACATGGGGCCGGCGCCCATAGGTGCTTTTATAGGGCCGGCCACCCCCCCTTGGATAAGGATCCAAGGGGATAATGACCCCCTTATCTCATCTCTCCATTATCTACTTTTTATTTCTCCGCGTATTTATCCGTTTTCCCACTTTTTAGGGCTCGATCTTAACCGTTTTTATCGCCCCATCCCTATCCATATGGCCGGCCCTATAGATGAGGGATTCTTATCCCTACATCATAGGGCCGGCCCTAGCAAGGTGTCACACCAGTGAGGTCGGCCAACAGAGAGGTCCGGCAGAGTGAGGTTTTTACCAAAACGCCCCGACGCCTCATTTTGACCATTTCTAGCGTGCGATGCCTAGCGGCCATTACTTAAGTGATCTTTACTAGTTACCTACTATTAACTGAGGCCACCGGAGGGTGCCTCTAGCGAAGTCAACTAGTCAACTCGCAACATACCCCGGTGCATCGCACCTATGCAGCGAAGTTCACTTATGGCTAGGGATTACTACATACGACTCTGCACTAGTCTCGGGCTCAACCCTTAGTACTCGTATGTAGTTACGCATCTACCGTGCTCTAGTGCCATGCACACATGGAGCGTATACTTCTTTCTTCCTCATGCTTATGGTGTTTCGAGGAGACGGTTCAAGAACCGTACATAATGTTGATAAGGTGGAACCATCAGGGACCGGGGTTCATGGCTTCCAACTCAAGCTCGATCGACACACTACCCGAGTGTACCATTGATCCTCTGAGCTCGAGTTAACCTGCGTAGCCACCCAGAGTGCGACGCAGGCTGCACTCCAATTCACCCAGACTTACTATATTCTCCATCATACCCCTGCTCTCCGCTTAGTAGTGGTAAACCCGCTGTCCCTCCACTTGATGCCATGATTCACTTCGAGCGGTGAAGACTACCGTCAGACTCGAATGATCATATGACTTGGTTCATTCCAGGTTAACCTATACATCGTACCTCTGATTACCCCGTCGAGTAACCGAACCCGGTCAACAGTCAAACTGATGACCACCAGGCCTGGGTTTGGTACAGTGTAAGTCACACCAAGGAACGCACCTCCCATCAGGGGTGTGGATGGCCTGCAGGAGTGACACGCTAATGCAACGCCAGCCGGGTAACCCAGTACACCGTGGTTTTTGGATCACTGCATATGGATCCTCACACATTGGTGTGCCAAAGCACCACGCAACTGGTTAGTCCATCAGTCGTGGTTCCTCAGGGTTTAGGACCGTTTTACCCTAAGCAGAAACACGGCTTAGTGTACCAGTGTCTGCTCACTGATCTGTACACCGTGTTAGTTCCGTTCAGCCACAGACACTGTGCCTGGTGATGACCATGGTGAAGACATCCCATGAACTGTCATCGCCAACAGCTTACCATGATGAGGCGACCAACCTGATCATAGCTGCGAACATATTTAGGTTATATCCCACTTAGTCTTCAACTCAGTGGACTACCATATAACCATGGCTCTCTGTTCTCTAAAGAACACGTAACTATGTTACACACCTATATGCATCTCATGTAATAATAACTATCAATCTTTATTAGACCAAAACATAAAGTTTTACAAGCTTAGAACACATCAATCCTAACAATCTCCCACTTGGTCTAGCGAAGCAAAACAGTTTTGACTCCCATCGCGTCCACATGTCGCTCGAATGCCTTGGTAGGTATTGCCTTTGTGAAAGGATCAGCAACATTATCTGTAGATGCAATCTGTGTCACCGGTACTCGCCCTTGCTTTTGAAACTGCCGAATCAAGTGGAACTTGCGCTCGATGTGCTTCCCCTTTTGGTGATGTCTTGGCTCCTTAGCTTGTGCTACCGCCCCACTATTGTCGCAGTAAAGCACAATAGGTAACTGGGCCTCTGGTACGCACCCTAAATCCGTAAGGAATTTCTTGAGCCATACCGCTTCTTTGGCTGCCTCGCACGCTGCAACGTACTCAGCCTCTGTGGTAGAGTCTGCGATGCATTTCTGCTTCACACTCTGCCAACTAACCGCTGCTCCTCCTAACATAAACACAAAACCTGATGTCGACTTTCTGGATTCCAAATCTGATATAAAGTCAGAATCTGTGTATCCAATCGGCGTCAGTTCTTGTCCAGTGTAAACCAACTCATAGTCCCTTGTTCTACGAAGGTACTTGAGTATACACTTCACTGCTGTCCAGTGATCTGGACCCGGATTCGACTGAAACCGACCCATCATGCCTACTGCGAAACAGATATCTGGTCTTGTACAATGCATAACATACATTAGACTACCCAATGCCGAGGCATAAGGTATCTTCTGTATTTCTGCTCTCTCCTCAGGTGTCTTAGGACATTGATCCTTAGACAGTTTTATGCCATGTCTAAATGGCACAAAACCCTTCTTGGAGTCTTGCATGTCAAACCTAGCCATAACCTTATCTATATACGCGGCCTGTGATAGCGAGAGAATCCTGCTCTGGCGATCACGTGTTACCTTGATCCCCAAAACATAACTCGCTTCACCTAGGTCTTTCATATCGAACTGTGTTGACAACCAGACCTTTACCGTTGATAATGTTCCTACATCATTTCCAATGAGTAGAATATCGTCTACGTAAAGTATCAAATATACTACTGTGGTCTTATCAGTCCTCTTGTATACACATGGTTCATCCTCGTTTTGATTAAATCCATACGACTGGATTGCCTGATCAAAACGGATGTTCCAACTTCTAGATGCTTGCTTTAGTCCATAAATGGACTTCTGCAACTTGCAAACTAGATGTTTCTGACCCTCTGACTCAAAGCCTGGTGGCTGAATCATATAAATGTCTTCTTCCAAATTTCCGTTAAGGAATGCTGTCTTGACATCCATTTGCCAGATCTCCCAGTTGTAATGGGCTGCAATGGATAGGAGGATCCGAATAGACTTTATCATAGCTACCGGCGAGAAGGTTTCGTCAAAGTCGATCCCTTCTCTCTGGGTATAACCCTTGGCAACTAATCTAGCTTTATAAGTCTCTATTGTACCATCGGATCCTCTCTTCTTCTTATACACCCACTTACACCCAATAGGTTTAATATTGGATGATGGTGTAACAAGAGTCCAGACTGCGTTATGGGACATTGATTCAATTTCTGCCTCCATAGCCTTTTGCCAGTCAGAGCTGTCAGAAGCTTCCATTGCCTCATCGTAGCTCAGTGGGTCATCCTCCTGACCCTCTGGATCAACCAATAAGGTTTCTCCATAGTATCTGTCAGGAGCTCTGATGTTTCTCCCACTGCGACGAGGTGGTGGTGGTGTTACAGGATTAATAGGTTCTACAGTATCTAGTATATTATTATCTGTAATGTCAGCTCCCACTATGCTTTTGGATGCGCTCTCTGATCTAGTACCCAGTAGCTCATCCAGAACTACCTTACTAGTAGGTTTGTGGTCCACAATATAATCCTGTTCTAGGAAATAGGCGTTCGTAGAAACGATCACCTTCTTTTCCTCATGATCATAAAATAGACCACCTTTGGTCTCCTTGGAATACCCTACAAATAAGCATACTCTAGTTTTAGATTCCATCTTTTCCCTCTTATCCCTTCGCACATGTGCAGGGCATCCCCATATTCTGAAATGCTGTATCAATTGCTTTCGCTTTGACTACAGTTCTCTAGGGGTCTGAGGCACTGACTTAGACGGAACGTGATTCAGAATATAAACTGCTGTTTGTAGGGCATATCCCCAAAAGGTCATTGGTAAACTGGCGTAACTCATCATGCTACGAACCATGTCCAACAAGGTTCGATTCCTTCTCTCGGAAACTCCATTCTGTTGTGGGGTACCTGGAGCAGTTAACTGGGATTTTATCCCATGCTCCACCAAATACCCTAGGAACTCGTCAGATAGGTATTCACCTTCTTGATCAGATCGAAGGGTTTTTATATATTTACCTGTCTGCTTTTCTACTTCAGCCCTGAACTCTTTGAACATGTCAAAGGATTCTGACTTCCGATGCATCAGGTAAATGTAACCATATCTTGAGTAATCATCAATGAATGTGATGAAATACTCATGGCGTCCTATTGCCTTGACGTTCATGGGTCCACAGACATCCGAATGGATTAACTCTAATACCTCAGTGGCTCTTACTCCTTTACCTTTAAAGGACCTCTTGGTCATCTTGCCTTCCAAGCAGGATTCATAGGTGGGAAGGATCTCCGTAGGATCTGTTTTCAGAAGCCCGGCCTTTACCATTCTATGGATCCTATCTAAGGCAATATGCCCAAGTCATAAGTGCCACAAGTGGGTTAAATTTTCCGAAGGATTCTTACGCTTAGATGAATTAACATTAAATGCTGAAGTTATTATGTTATCTTTTTCAAATTTAGGACTTACAACATAGAGATGATTCTGAACCATTCCTCTTATTATAAAAGTTCCATTCAGTTTAAACGACACACCAGAAGCATCAAAATAAACTGAATACCTTCATTAACTAAAGAAGAAACAGAAATTAAATTACGTCGCAAGGACGGTACATAAAAGACATCTCTAAGTGTCAAAGTCTTATTATTCGAAAAACTAAGATTAACATCTCCAATAGCTTCAGCAGCAGCCACGGCCTCAGTTCCCATGCTCAAGGTCACCTCTCCATCAAGCAATCTTCTGCTTTCCCAAAACCCCTGAAGAGAGTTACAGGCATGGTTAGTGGATCCAGAATCCACAATCCAACTAGCAAAAGTACTATTACTTGAAAGAAATGATTCAACAACTAAGAGTTGTAGATTACCTTCACCAGCATTCTGAGGCTTCTTGCAGTCCTTCTTCCAATGACCCTTCTGGCCACACCGGAAGCACTTCGTGCTCGGTTTCTTTGATTCTCCAGACCCATAGGCTCCAGCAGAGTCCTGCACAGGCAGTGACTTAGGTTTCTTTTTATGTTTCTTGCCCTGAGGTTTGCCAGGCTTCTTGAAGGATCTGCGTTGCATGTGAAGTGCTTCGCCCTTCTGCTTGAAGCCATCCTCAGTTGCCTGGAGAGCTCCCAGAAGCTCTGCATTTGTCATAGCCAACTTGTTCAAATTAAAGTTGGTGACAAAGCCTTCAAAGGCTCCAGACAGTGACGAGAGGAAGATGTCTGTCATCACCTCGCCTTCTAGCACAATGTCCATGGTAGCTAGTTCGTTCTGGAACCCAAACATTTTCATCATGTGTTCCCGAACCAGCGTCCCATTGGACATCTTAGTGCCGACGAGTTTCTTGATGGTAAGGTATCGCGTAACGCGATTGTGACCTTCAAACATCTCCTTCAAATACAACATCATGTCAGAAGCGTCGGGCATCTCCTCGACTTGCTTCTGCAGAGTTATTTGCAAGGATGCTATTATATAGCATTTACATATCTCATTAGATTCCTTCCAGTCAGTGAATGCCTTTAACTGTGCCTCTGTGGCATTGGGTCCTGGCAAATCTGGCTCAGGGTCATTAAGGGCTGACATATGTTTACCAATTCTTAGGACCAGGTATAGGTTGCGCTTCCAGTCCTCATAGTTGGGACCGGTAAGTTTGTGGTCATTTAGGATAGCGGACAGGGGGTCTAACTTAGTCATCTGAAAATAAAGATTGAATAATGAGTATGCATAAAAACTTATTTTATGGATTTTTAAAACAAGCTAATTATATCCATATGTCAACGCTACCCTCAAGCGAAGTCATTACCATGGATTAATTAACCATGTATGTAAGATCTCGGAATCGACTGTATCTGCCCTAGGGGGCATCATACAGCGTCAATCCGCTCACACGGGCCTTTTCCTTGACCCTATCCAAATCTGCCAACTAAAGGCTGTGATGGACCATGGTTATCTTTCGGCCAGTACCACGTGATCACCGTTGTCTTCGCAACGAATACCTCACGTGTACCTAGGATGCTTACCCACGAGCCTAAGCAATTACGACACGGGAGTTCATGCGGCCCCCACTAGGGTAGGATAAAAAGCCCTTCTCTCCTGGCCCCGTAATCGCCATATCCGCAGGGAGGTCATTAAGTAATTTGGCATGGAAACACACAGCTCCCACCCTAGGGGGTGTGAAGTTATGCATCCCCACCCAAACACAAAACGACTGGCCGTGGAGGCCAGAGGATCTTATAAAAGTCCTCTCTTGCATCCCTTATAATTCTGAGGGTTATTTTGCGAGTATGAATTTATGCAAATGCAAAGGTAGCGACCTCCTAAATACTAGACCCTGGTCACACCATGCTCCCACTAGCGTTCAAGCCCTTCGCCTAGCATTAATCACTCTCGGAATATCATAGTCCCTGCCTCAAGTGGATTTCTCCATTCAAGGGTCACATTACATATTCCAAGAATATCGATGCTTTGCAAAATTGGTTATCACGCTAATGCTCTGGAGCTAATCCTAGAGTCAGACTCACTGGAAAGGACTCCCACTAGTCATGGCGCCTCGCTTATAGATTTGACAATTGATGTTCAATGGATCTCCATCTCATCTTTGATTTCGATGCTGGCCAAATAGGCACACCCGACTAGTCGGGTGCTCTCCTAATGGTGGCATAACCATATGTGATGGGATCCCACTAACATCAAAAGTCAACTAAATAATAGGCGTCATCTAGCGGGATCCTAACCTCAAACAGTCGCTTGGACCGGAGGGGAAAGGCATCCCTCTGAAAACTGATAATGACATTATCTCATCGGGGTTCGATATAAAGCTTAAAGAACTAATTAAAGAAAGCAACCATTAAAACTGAATTAAGTTCAGGGTCCGACCCCTGAACCTAATTAGCACAGCGCAGGCCTTTAGCTTTCTTCGCAAGGTTCCTCGGTCCGGCTCCTCCGTCGCGCTCGCGAACACTTTGCCGGATCGTCTTCATCCTCCAGGGTTCCGCTTTCGCTCCCGATGGTGGATTTCTTTGGCACATCTTTCTTCTCGATCTGTAACCGAAAAAGTCTAGTACGCTACGAGCAAGTGCTCGGTCATACACAATTTCCTAGAAAGAAAAGAAAACACACCTAGGAAAAAGCCATGGGAAACCGAGGATGGTCAACCCCCATCACTCGCCCAATCTACGGCTCAATTACAAATCCACACATAGAAAGCAAATCCAGACATTTGCTAACTCGGGGTCCGACCCCCGGTAGCAAGCACAAATCATAGATCTAGATTTTTTATAGCGGCGCCCTGCAAGAATGATTAATAGAACAAGCACAATCTATACATATGCATGATCTAAGCGTAAGAACCCCGATGATCTCACGCATTCATCATACGCACACATGTTAGTTTCATGAAAAAACGTGAAATGCACACCACTAATGCGGCTCTGATACCAATTGTTGGAATCTAATCCGGGTCAGAGGCTCGCAGCGGAAACGATTTGGCGGTCGAAAGACCATTCATGGTGCACGTTACACTATTTAACTTTTCATGGAAACTAATCTACATATGTGTGCATGTGTATGCACGAGAATCGAAAACCCCTAACGGCAATCTAGCGTAATGATTAACTAGCATGGATGCAAATCATAATGCTCGCTAGATCTACATGTTAGATTACACATACCTTTCGTACGGATCTTTTAACCGCGGAGAATTGTCTTCTTTGTCGATGGAGACGGAAGATCGTTCGCGAAGATGCCGACGGTACGAATGGAGATGTTACCTTCTTGTTCACCCGATCTCACACGATGCACGGAACATCGCTCTCGGATCTCTGAGTGCCTCCGAAGAACGACCCTTCTCCTTCTTCAGAACTCCACGCGAGGAAGACGAAGTAGCAAGCGGGAAACGGAGAGAGATTAGGGAGAGAACTAGAGAGATTAGAGAGAGGAGGGGGTTCGGATTTTGCATCACATGGGGCCGGCGCCCATAGGTGCTTTTATAGGGCCGGCCACCCCCCCTTGGATAAGGATCCAAGGGGATAATGACCCCCTTATCTCATCTCTCCATTATCTCTTTTTTATCTCTCCGCGTATTTATCCGTTTTCCCACTTTTTAGGGCTCGATCTTAACCGTTTTTATCGCCCCATCCCTATCCATATGGCCGGCCCTATAGATGAGGGATTCTTATCCCTACATCATAGTGCCGGCCCTAGCAAGGTGTCACACCAGTGAGGTCGGCCAACAGTGAGGTCCGGCAGAGTAAGGTTTTTACCAAAACGCCCCGATGCCTCATTTTGACCATTTCTAGCGTGCGATGCCTAGCGGCCATTACTTAAGTGATCTTTACTAGTTACCTACTATTAACTGAGGCCACCGGAGGGTACCTCTAGCGAAGTCAACTAGTCAACTCGCAACATACCCCGGTGCATCGCACCTATGCAGCGAAGTTCATTTATGGCTAGGGATTACTACATACGACTCTGCACTAGTCTCGGGCTCAACCCTTAGTACTCGTATGTAGTTACGCATCTACCGTGCTCTAGTGCCATGCACACATGGAGCGTATACTTCTTTCTTCCTCATGCTTATGGTGTTCCGAGGAGACGGTTCAAGAACCGTACATAATGTTGATAAGGTGGAACCATCAGGGACTGGGGTTCATGGCTTCCAACTCAAGCTCGATCGACACACTACCCGAGTGTACCATCGATCCTCTGAGCTCGAGTTAACCTGCGTAGCCACCCAGAGTGCGACGCAGGCTGCACTCCAATTCACCCAGACTTACTATGTTCTCCATCATACCCCTGCTCTCCGCTTAGTAGTGGTAAACCCGCTGTCCCTCCACTTGATGCCATGATTCACTTCGAGCGGTGAAGACTACCGTCAGACTCGAATGATCATATGACTTGGTTCCTTCCAGGTTAACCTATACATCGTACCTCTGATTACCCCGTCGAGTAACCGAACCCGGTCAACAGTCAAACTGATGACCACCAGGCCTGGGTTTGGTACAGTGTAAGTCACACCAAGGAACGCACCTCCCATCAGGGGTGTGGATGGCCTGCAGGAGTGACACGCTAATGCAACGCCAGCCGGGTAACCCAGTACACCGTGGTTTTTGGATCACTGCATATGGATCCTCACACATTGGTGCGCCAAAGCACCACGCAACTGGTTAGCCATCAGTCATGGTTCCTCAGGGTTTAGGACCGTTTTACCCTAAGCAGAAACACGGCTTAGTGTACCAGTGTCTGCTCACTGATCTGTACACCGTGTTAGTTCCGTTCAGCCACAGACACTGTGCCTGGTGATGACCATGGTGAAGACATCCCATGAACTGTCATCGCCAACAGCTTACCATGATGAGGCGACCAACCTGATCATAGCTGCGAACATATTTAGGTTATACGGGACCAATCCACTTAGTCTTCAACTCAGTGGACTACCATATAACCATGGCTCTCTGTTCTCTAAAGAACACGTAACTATGTTACGCACCTATATGCATCTCATGTAATAATAACTATCAATCTTTATTAGACCAAAACATAAAGTTTTACAAGCTTAGAACACATCAATCCTAACATCTCTCTCTCTCTCTCTCTCTCTCTATATATATATATATATATATATATATATATATATATATATATATATATATATATATATATATATATATATATATATATATATATATATGCACGATATTAACTTCTTCCCTCATATATATGCACAACAATTAGCTCCCTTACACCATATGTACTGTCTATATAACAAGGGAAGGAGGTTTTGTGCTGACTAGGACAATATGGAACCAAATACTGACTAGACAAAAAGAAACAGTCATACAGCCGTTCATTCTCTCTCTTCTTCCGACCTCTCTCGCTTCGTGCCAATCGGGGGGTGTCTTGCCGCCGAAGACGGCCTGACAGGTGTATTGTCGTCGAAGGCGGCCCGCTGTAGTGCCGACGGCCAAGTGTGTTGTCGCACCGAAGGCTCCCGCTTTGTGCTAAACGGCACGGGCATGCCGAAGGCGATCAAGTGTGTTGTCGTCGCATACGATGGTGGTGGTGGGGGTGGTGATGCTTGGGGGGTGTTTTGCCACCGAAGGCGGCCTGCTGTATTGCTGACAGGTGTGTTGCCGCCGAAGGCGGCCCGCTACAGTACCGACAGGCACGGGCATGCACTAGTATATATATATATATATATATATATATATATATATATATATATATATATATATATATATATATATATATATATATATATATATATATATATATATATATATATATATATATATATATATAGAGAGAGAGAGAGAGAGAGATAGAGAGAGAGAGAAATGCTATAATGCGGCATGCGGTAAGTGCGGCACCCCACCGCAGCCGTCTAATGCACCGCTGCGTGCATGCGATGCACGCAGCGCGTGCATCAGACGGTTGCGGTGCGGTGCTGCAGCATAGCATGCCCCTATATATATATATATATATATATATATATATATATATATATATATATATATATATATATATATATAGGGGTATGCTAAAATGCGGCATGCGGTGCGTGCGGCATCACACCGCAGCCGTCTGATGCACGCGCTGCGTGCATGCGATGCACGCAGCAGTGCATCAGACGGCTGCGGTGCGATGCCGCACGCACCGCATGCCGCATTCTAGCACTTCCCTATATATATATATATATATATATATATATATATATATATATATATATATATATATATATATATATATATATATATATATATATATATTTTCAGTATTTTGAATACTATGTCATGAAAACAAACAAAAGGGTTGGGATCATAATATGCCAATTTTGTCATTCCTGTTCTATCCCTACACAAATCACAAATACCATCTAAGAATATTACCCTTTTGCCACTAATCAATTGAGTCTTATTTATCCATTGAAAAAACCAAGGGTTTTTATGGAAATAAATCCCACTAACCCACTAACCTATTCTTCCTTCCATCCTTTTACATATGTTTTCATTTTATCCTTCATTCATACCCCCTAATATAAAGCCGCCCTTTTGGATCCTTACTTCCTTCCATAAAGACTTTTGGGTCCTTACATTTGTTCCCAATAGAAGTTTTTATAATAGATTAGAGAGAGACAGAGAGATGGGGTGGGAAATGGGAATGGGGAGGTGAAGTTTAGAAATCTTTATTCAAAACAAATGTTAGGTCATGGAATATGAAGAGACCAATGATTTAGATAGTTAACAATGGAGCGTTAATTGTGACTTCTGTCACTTATGTTAGCCAATAGTTGACTGCCCACTTAAACAATTATTTCTTTAGTTTTTATGATACAGTGGCGAGAAATGTTATTCAACCACATGAGTTTCCAAACAAGTTTACAGACAACTTATGTGGCATTGATCATAGCCGTCGGTTTCCACCCGGACCTGACCAGTGAATGACACTCTGCTCCGACTGGCAATCGAGAAGACAACTAACAATAATTACAAACAGATATGATCAATGCTACATAAGCTGTCTATAAACTTGTTTGTGAACTATTCTGATTGAATAGCATTTCTTGTTCTTTTTTATTATATATTGAAACCACAATGCTGAACGTGGTTTCAATACGTAACGATTGGTACTTTTTTTTTTTTTGAGAAATCTTTGTCGGAGATGGGGGGGGGGGGGGGGGGGTGGTTCGGCCTAGACCCCTATCAGTAGATTAAAAAATAAAGTTTTACAGGGGGGAGGAGAAGGAAAGATAAAACGCTAATTACAAAGAGCCAACAAGAAGTCTCTCGGCCCTGACCTCATATTGCGGGTCTACAGTAGGAGTTGCGACTTACAAAGTGAGATGACCACCTCCTTGGAAGATCGTTTCGCCTGAAAGACTCATCAATTTATCTCAAGCCACAGGACCCAGCAAATGCCAATTGCCAGGATATCCCAGCCCCTCCGCCGAGTCCCACTGAACTTCTTGCGCTTCCAAGTCGCCTAAAGTGCGGCCACCGATGCCAGAAAGGAGCGCACTCCCAGCCTCTCTTGGAAGTGTGCCCACACTTCCCTCGAGAAGTCGCATCGTAGAAGCATGTGATCAGCGAATTCCTCCGCCAGCCCGCATAGGGCACACGCCGGGTCCGTCACCCCCGGATGCTTGCGCTCGAGGAGGTTCACTTTCATGAGAATGCAGCCCTTGAAGGCAAGAAGCTTGAAGATTCTGGTCGTGAGAGGACTGCTGGCCCGCCAGATCTCCTTCGCTGGGGTGCATCTCACTCCGCCAAAATTGAGGAACCTGTAAAGGATGCCAACCAAGAACTCGCCGTTAGAAGTACACCGCTAGCCCGCCGAGTCTAGCTTCTCAGCCAACGAAACTCCATTAAACAAGTTCAGGAGCTCCACCAGTTCTTGAAGATGCTCAACAGGAACTGGCCCCTTAAACCTTGGGCGCCAAATCGTGATGCCGCCCCTTTAGGTTGCCTGCGAACGGACCGTTGCCATCCGATTCGCATCAATGGCTACAAGATTGGGAAATCAGGAGCGTAGGGGTAGTTCCCCCAGCCAGATGTCCTCCCAGAATCTGATTCTCGAACTGTTACTCGCTATCAATCTCAATCCGCATCGGAAGATATGGGACACCCTGGACACTCCCCTCCAGAATGGAGAGATCTTCCCCGATCGATGAGATCTCGAATGAAACGGCGCAAAATGGCAGAAGTACCTACTGGCAACTACCCCTAACCAGATGTCTCGTACGCCCCTTTGAAGCCTCGACCACCACTTGGCTAGCATAGCCTAATTAAACTTGCGGAGGTTGACGATCCCGAGGCCCCCCTACTCCTTGGATTTGCAAGCCGTCGCCCAACTAAGAAGCGAGTAGTGCCCCAAGTTCCCCGAAGACCCGCGCCACAGGAACTACTGTCGGATCTTGTCTATCCACTTGATAACCCACATCGGGAGGGAGTAGAAGGAGAGATAGTAAGAAGGGATCGACGAAAGGGTCGAGTTAATCAATGTGAGGCGCCCACCGACGGACAGGAGGTTCCCTTTCCAATATGATAAGCGGCGCTCTACTTGCTGAATCAGCTCCACCCAACAGTCTCTCGAGAGCTTCCTGCCTAGATCGGGAGGCCCAGATACCTGAATGGCAGAGATCCCACACCGCAGCCCAGGATCCTGGCTAGGCTCCTGGCTGAGTCCCTCGCCTCCCCCAAAGAGTAGAGGGCCGACTTTGCAAAGTTCACACTCAGCCCCGAGGCTAGCTGGAAGCAGAGCAGCAAGACCTTGAGTCCCAATACTTGAGCCGGATCCGCCTGGAGGAAAAGCAGAGTGTCATCCACGAAGTGCAAGTTCGACACCTCCCACGAGTCTCCCCTGGCTCTTGAGATCATGCCCTGACCGATCGCGTGCTTTATAATCGCATCGAAGACGTCAACCGCTAGGATGAAGAGGAAAGGTGAGAGGGGGTATCCCTGCTTGACTGCACGACGCATCCAGAACCCGTTCCCACTGCAGTTGTTAATCAGGCATGTCATTCTGGAGGAGGCGATGAAATTCCAAATCCATTCCAGCCACCTTGACGGCGGGCCCTTCTACCGTAAATCCGTCATAAGGAACCCCCAATCAAGTCGATCGAAGGCCTTCTCGAAGTTCAGTTTGAGCAGCATTGCCTCCGAATGTGTCTTTCGAAGATGACAGAGAACCTCCTGAGCAGTAGCCACGCTATCGAGTATGTTCCTACCTCTGATAAAATCTGACTTAGAAGGTCCCACCATAGTCAACAACACCAAGGACAACCTTATCGCGATCACCTTCGCCACCACCTTATAAATGCAGTTGGACAAGCTGATAGGTCTGTAGTCTCGAATGGTCTCCGGGCCCTCTTCTTCGGGATGAGGACAATCCAGGAATGGTTCAGGCACTTTAGGTTAACCCTCCCCACGAAGAAGTCTGCCAGAAATTGAAGGAGATCCTGCTTAAGGATCTCCTAGTACCTCTGATAGAAAAGGAAGGGGAAGCCATCCGGCCCTAGCGCCCCATCCACCGATTGTCCAAAGAAAGCCTGCTTGAACTCATCTTCGCTAAATTCCTCCCCCAAACTGCTCTGGTCCTCTATACTCAAGAACGGGAGGGCCTCCCAATTTACCTTCAATGGGAAAGAACAGTCCCGCTCTAGTTCCCTCTTGAAGAAGGAGGTTGCGGTAGCAAGGATCCCCCTATGGTCCTCGTGGGAATGGCCATCAATGAATAATCTAGAGACGAGGTTTCTACATCGACGACCGTTGGCGATCCCGTGGAAGTAAGCTGTGTTCTGATCCCCTGCCACTATCCAACGCTCCCTCGAGCGCTGCTTCCACATGATCTCCTCCCTATGAAGGACCTCCATTAGTTCCGAAGAGTGAGCTCTACGGGAAGCCAAATCTTCCGCAGAAAGACCCCACGACTCCTCACAAACCTCCAACTCTCGGATCCGCGCCATCAGATCCTCCTTCTGGTGATGTATGCTCCCAAAATGCAGAGCAGCCCAATGAGACATCGCTCGCTTGACAAAGCGTAACTTCGACGCAATGTTAAGGGCCGAGTTTGCCAGCGAAGGAGCCCACCAATTATACGTAGCAACTAGGTCATTAAATTCCTCGACCGTGTTCCACATCTTCTCGAATCGGAATGGTGGACGCGAATGCTTGCCTCCGCCCGAGTCAAGCAATACTGGGACATGATCGCTAACAAAGGATGTGAGTGCCATGGTCGTCGTGAGAGGGAACAAAGCTTCCCACTCCCCAGAGATCAAGAATCTGTCGAGTCTGGCGAAGGTTGGATGCTCTCTTCTGTTGGACCACGTGAATCTTCTCCCAGTCATCGGTAGGTTCACCAATCCGAACTCCTGGACGAAAGAAGAGAAGGCCTCCATCTCCCTGGAGTCCAAAGAAGGACTGCTTCTTTCACCGACAAACCGGGTCACATTGAAGTCCCCATTAACTACCCAAGGGCCTTGGAATGCCGAGCGGACCTCCCTCAGTTCCTCCCAGAACTCGAAGGACCGGCAGTGGTCTGGGGGACCGTAGACCGAGGTGACTGACCACAACTGGTTGTCAGATCGGTTCTGGAGCCGCACCGTAAGAGAGAAATCCCCGTAAACCTATCTTCGAGAGAAAGAATGGAGCTATCCCACCCAATCAAGATGCCGCCTGCCAACCCAATGGATCTCCTAAACTCCCACGAATCAATGCAGTGATTGCTCAGGGATTGAAGGAAGCGCCTAGAGGGGTTTGCGGTCTTCGTCTCCTGAAGGCAAATCACGTCGGCGTTGTGAAAGGTAGCAAAGAACCTCGCCGCCTGCCGCTTAACCGAACCACCCAAACCACGAACATTTCAAGAGATGATCTTCATAAGGGAGACAAAAATCACAACCCAAAAAGAGCACACACTATCAAACATGTTGTCAATGCGCCTCATGGCGTCAGCAAAATGCCGGACAACGACAGGATTACAATAGTCCAAGCCTGGAGGGAGGAAGCCATCGTATATCGCCAGACTCAAAATGGTGTCATCGGCCAGGTAGCTGAGGGAGAGCTAGGCATGCTCCGTTAGACTCCCCAAGCTTGATGTCTCCCCGCAAAAGGCTGATGGCACAGGACTTCCCAGCGTCAGAGTGCTTCAAAAATTGTCGCAAGCTGCACCTAACAACGGCCCTCCCTTCCCGTCATCCGGCATCGGCAGCCGAGAGCTCACAACCTCCGGAGGTGCTTCCCTGGCTGTCATAGACAAAAGGTTGTCAGAGAGAGATGGCGAAAAAGATCGATCGCAAACAACTGTCGAGGGGCCCCCCTGGGCAAACTTAGGGACAGGGAATCCTGGCGGGCCAGCCGAAGAGCCCGAGGAATCGTCAAAGTCAATCAGAGAGGCCGGTGGTCCCTGTAGGGGAACATGCAGCGAGGGAATCGAGCCAGGAGAGAATAAACTTGAGTCTCTGTTGACTGGAGGATCCAAAAGGAAAGCAAGATCAATGGGGGAAGAGGCCATACCTTCCCGACGAAAATCCGGCTTCTGAGGGGAGCGAGCAGCTGTAGAGGATGAGGATATGCTTGCCGTCGCGGAGCAGAGCTTCGACCGGATGCAAGCGGCTGAGGCTGGGGTGCCGAGGTCGGGGCGCTCTCCTCATGGACTGAGGGGGACCGATGACGGGCCGGCCCTAGGAACCCTGCACCAGTGCTCGACCCTCCCAAGTCCGGGGACGGGGCATCAGAGGAGAGATGCTGAGAGAGGGCGATCTGGCAGATGCACAACGAGAAGAGCTGGTGCCACACAAGGACCATGCCCCGTTCCGGGATCTGCCGGGGGAAAAGAGTCTCCACGATAGAGGAGCAGAAGGCTAGAGAACTCACTCCCTCGAGATCGCAGTCCACAGAGAGCACCGATCGAAACTGACCTGTCCAAGCCGAGAGGGCCTCGGGGTCTCAGGTGTTGTAGGGCAGACCAGAGATTTGTAGCTCTACAGTAGATAAGGGCAGGTGACCAGTCGAGCCTAGCTGGGGGGTCCAACGCACCACCGAAAAGAAGAAGCCTCCAAGGTGATGATGCCTCTAGAGGAGACATCGTGAAGGAGGTGGGCGGAAGGGAACCGGACTCTGAAACATCGTCCCCCACCGTCTGTGGCCTGCACTGGCCACGACCAAAGGACTGGGAGGGAATCATCCCCTCTCTGCTGACGGCTCCAACGCGAGAGAAGCAGAGCAGACATTGCCTCCGGGGATGAGGACCCCTTAGAGAGAGAGAGAATCCCTACCCTAGAGAAATCACAAGCTCGAGACCCTGCCGGAAAGATCTCCGCCTCTGCCGAGTCTGTGAAGAGGGAGGGGAGCCCAACGACCGGAGGGCTGACTCCGCCGAGGACGTGGCCCTTGTCCCGCCGGCCAGCAGAACTGGGCAACGACGGGTCATATGCCCAAGACCCCTCCAGAAGTAGCACACCGTGACGTTGCGGCATGAAGACCCCATATGGTCCCTATCTCTGCAACGGAAGCAGAACCCTCGTGGGAAGGGGGAGAATCTCGGAGGGGCTGACCGCTCCGGTAGTCTCGGCGAAGGGAGCATCGCAGGCGGAGGCCGGGAGGCTAAGGCTTCGGCGAAGGGAAACATTAGTATTTAACCTTTTCATACAATATTCGGCAAGGGAACAAAAATCTTAAACATTAGTATTTAACCTTTTCATACAATATTCGGCAAGGGAAACAAAAATCAATAAATAATTCCAATGTGACAATGCATAGAGTTGATAATTTTGTTCCGAAGAGAGGTACGTATATGCTCGTTGAATAATCACTCAATAATACATTGCGTCATAGGATCAAAATAGATTAAAGCCATAATTGTTCATTTGGGGTTAAGTGTTGTCCTTTTGTCTGACATTTGGGGCTGAATACGATTCAGCCCCAAATTGGGGTGGCTGGGTGTTACGGACGGTTGTGATTCAGTTTCGGCCTGAACCAATTTTGATCATCTAAGTTCATAACCACATATGATCCCGTGCCATAATTGCAGATGCCGATTCCAAAGATTCCTTTGGGGTCAACCAACCTCAGCCTTGACGTCTAGTAAAGAGCTCAAGCTTAATTAAAAGAGCTAACAAGTCACTCAGCCATGGGACTTAGCCAACTCTCCAGATCCAACTATGGAACTCCACTTCTCTTCCTTCCCCCTCTTGCTCACCCTCTCCGGCCTCTTCTTGCTAATGCTGATCAAGGTCACCGCCAAGCCCAAAGCCCCCAATGCCCGGCCACCTCCAGGCCCGTGGAAGCTCCCCATCATCGGAAGCATGCACCACCTCATCGGCAGGCCGCCCCACCACATTCTGCGCGATCTCGCGATCAAGCACGGCCCTGTGATGCAACTCAGGCTCGGCCAAGTCGACCTCGTCGTGCTCTCGTCGCCGGAGGCCGCAGAGGTGGTCACTAAGACGCGCGACCTCAACTTCGCCAACCGACCCGCGTTAATGTCCCCCAAGATCATATGCTACGGGTGCACGGACATAGGCTTCGCCCCTTACGGGGCCTACTGGCGGCAGCTGCGGAAGATCTGCATCGTCGAGCTCCTCAGCGCCAGGCGTATCAAGATCTTCAGCTCCCTCAGGGGAGAGGAGGCCTCGACGCTCGTCGCGAGCATTTCTGCGGCGGCGGGGGAGTCGCCCGTCAACCTCACCAAGATGTTGTTTTCGTCCAGCAACACGATGATCTCGAGAGCCGCCTTCGGTAATCGATGCAAGCAGCAGGAAATATTCACATCGACGGTAATGGAGACAATCCAATATGCTTCAGGCTTCATGCTCGCGGACCTATTTCCGTCGGTGAAGTTCATCGACGCCGTGAGCGGGGTGAAGTCCAAGCTCACTCGGCTTCACAGGCGAGCTGATGAGATCCTTAATGAAATTATCGAAGATCGCCTGATTATGACAAAGGATGGCCTAGATGAATCCAAGGAAAACATACTAGACGTTCTACTAAGGATTAAAGATCACGGCGGCCTCGAAATCCCTCTCACCATGAACAACATCAAGGCCGTGATCGTGGTGAGTCATTTCTCTTGCTAATTAGTAATTAATCAATTAGGAAGAGAATAGCTTAGCGTTAGATACCCTCACACCCCAAAACCCGGGTCATAAGGAGAGGTCCATAGAGGATATATGAAGACAACACTGCCCAACCCGTTAGCCTATATGGGACACTTCCTCTCATGTGCAAGCTAGGTAGACTCCCACTCGGCTTAACAGGTATAGGTCAAATCTGGTCTGATACCATGCTAGATACCCTCACACCCCGAAATACGGGTCATAAGGGAAGGTCCATAGAGGATATATGAAGACTTTATTTTCTGCTTCCATGTTCAAAAGAATCACTTAGCTTCTCTGCTTCCATCTATGTTCAAAATGCAGGACTTGTTTGTGGCAGGGACGGACACATCGTCGAGCACGCTCGAGTGGGCAATGTCGGAGCTGATGAGGAATCCCACAGTGATGGAGAAGGCGCAGGGCGAGGTGAGGGGTGTTCTAAACGGGAAGGCGAAGATCGAGGAGGGTGACATTGGTGAGATGCACTATCTGCAGTTGGTCATCAAGGAGACTTTCAGGTTGCATCCACCCCTTCCGTTGCTGCTGCCGCGAGTGTGCGGCGAGCCATGCGAGATCGGTGGATACACCATACAAGCGGGGAGCCGAGTCGTCATGAATGTGTGGGCGTTGGCGAGGGACCCCCGGATCTGGGACGATCCAGAGAGCTTCAAACCGGAGAGGTTCAGTGGGTGCTCGGTTGATCTCAAGGGGAATAATTTTGAGTTCCTGCCGTTTGGGGCCGGGAGGCGGATGTGTCCGGGCATGGCATTTGGACTAGCCAGCGTGGAGGCTATCTTGGCTCACCTCCTTTACTATTTTCATTGGGAGCTTCCCGGTGGGATGAAACCAGAAGATGTGGACGTGGCGGAGACATTTGGTGCCACGGTGAGGAGAAAGAATGATCTGTGCCTGCTTGCCACCCCTTATAGTTTATCACCTACTATTGTTTGAAGATTGGATAAAAAAACTGTGAGGAAAGTTATTTCTGCAAATTCTAATGGAATGATCATGGTCAGTGGATGTAAGAGTTATTATAATTATTAGGTGGTTCACTCCATCGATCATGTTAGATAACCTCTCGTTCGCGTAAAGCTTGTTAGCGCATTTAGAGGTCGTTGTGTTTTTGGCACAACTTCACTGATTGGATAACAAGTTGTTAGGTGAGAAGAAAAGACTGAGTGAAGATCCAAATACACTCCCCCCCCAATCTGGAGAATTCTATTGTAGAACATAGAGAGAGGACAAAAAAGTGTGTGCATTCCATGATATCAAGAACCACTAGTAGTTTGATACCTACATGCAGATCAATTCTCGGATAGTATAAATCTTTTATTTGTTGTAGCAATAAATCGAAAGGCAGATAAATGTTAATCGACAAGGTGGCCAACGATTTAGAATTTAGCCTGGAACTTCTTCTACCAATTCATTCAACCGCCGAGATATCACTGTTGATGTCCTCCTCGACCTTGCTCATCTTGGTAAGAGCCCTAGCTACTTATCTCCTAGCCAACGAACATGGTATAGGATACACCTGGGACATAGAAGCCACTGTTGGAGGTGGATTCGGACATCATCCCGAATCGTCACATCGATGTGCTTGCTTTGTAAATGTTAAAGGGGGACTTAGTGTTAGGTCCCTGACAAGAGATTGGTTTGGTGAAATGACTTGCAACAAGAGGGTTTCGCACTAGGTCCCTCCCGAAGAGAAGCATTTAAAGTAAGTCCTTCCGTTGACTTTTTTCCTCTTTAAATGATAAAATTGTCCCTAATACTAAAATCACAAAGTTTACTCTTCACTTTAGCAAAGAGTAACAATCTACATTGTAGCAAATGTTACTCTTTATTACTGAAATTTTACTACTCTATGCTACTGTGAAATTACTGTAGCAATTTTTTTTTAGAGAAATCTCGTATATAAAAATTTAATATTTTTTTGCTACAATGATTTATGTTACTCGTTGAAAGAGTATCATTTCGGTAATAAAAAGTAACATTTGCTATAGAGAAATCATTGTAGTAAATTCTTTTTTTTTTTGAAATAAATATTGTTTAGTTTTTGTTTTGCTACAGTGAAATCAATGTAGCAAATTATACTCTTTATTACCTAATTGTTACTCTTTTATATGATTTTCTTTTATAGTTGCATATAGAGATAAAATGGACATTTTTCAAACAGGAAGGACCAGGGCTAAATCATCTCTTTGCCGTTCTTGCAATTTGAGCTTTTTCTTAGGGATCGATGTTAGGCACATTACTCCTTTGTTAAATCACTTAACTGATGTTGCGTGAGTTCCATTTTGGAAAAGTGGAGAGAGAGAGAGAGAGAGATATGGGGTGGGGGTGGAGGGTGGGGTGGGGGTGGGGAGTGGGAGAGTGGGAGTGGGGAGGTGGAGTTTTTAGAAGTTTTCATAATAAACAGAAGGGTTATTTTGGATTTACCCCCCAAAATTTTTTTGAATTAGAATTTACCCCCATATTATCATTAATTAGACTTTACCGCTAAAACTAACTGTTCCGTGAGCTCAGGCCCCACAAAACTTTATTTCTTTTCTGTCAGCTCACCCTTTCTCTTGGATGGTGAGCTGACGGAGCAGTTAGTTTTTTGCGGGTAAAGTCTAATTAATGAAAAAATGGGGGGGTAAAGTCTAATTCAAGGCAAAATTTGGGGGGCAAAGAGAGAGAGAGAGAGAGAGAGAGAGAGAGAAGAGAGAGAGAGAGAGAGAGAGAGAGAGAGAGAGAGAGAGAGAGAGAGAGAGAGAGAGATGGGGTGGGGTGGGAATGTGGAGGTGTAGTTTAGAAGTTTGCATCCATACCCATAACCCCCCCCCCCTGTTTTATGTCCTTACTTTTTTCCATCCTTTTACATATGTTCCTATTTTATCCTTCACCACATATATATTAATTCATACCCAGTATTTTTAATACTATGTCATGAAAACAAAACAAAAGGGTTAGGAACATAATATGCCAATTTTGTCATTCCCGTTCTATCCCTACACAAATCACAGATACCATCCAAAAAATATTACCCTTTTGCCACTAATCAATTGAGTTATTTATTCATTTAAAAAACCAAGGGCTTTTATGGAAATAAATCCCATTAACCCATTCTTCATTACATACTTTTTAAGTATGTTTTCATTTTACCCTTCATCCTTACCCCCTAAAATAAAGCCGTATTTTTGGGTCTTTAGTTCCTTCCATAAAGACTTTTGGGTCCTTATGTATGTTCCCATTAGAAGGTTTCATAATAAATTGGAGAGAGAGAGAGAGAGAGAGAGAGAGAGAGAGAGAGAGAGAGAGAGAGAGAGATGGGGTGGGAATGGGGAGGTGTAGTTTAGAAGTCTTTATTGAAAACTATTGTCAGGTCATGGAATATGAAAGACCACATAAATGATTTAGATCGTTAACAATGGAGCGTTAATTGTGGCCTCTGTCAATAAAGAAGGTACTTAGGTTAGCCAATAGTTGGCTGGCCACATAAACAATTATTTCTTTAGTTTTTATAATACAGTGCCGAGAAATGTTATTCAACCGGATGAGTGTTCAAACAAGTTAATTACACACAACTTATGTGGCATTGATTATAGCCGTCGGTTTCCACCCAGGTCTGACCAATGAATGACACTCTGCTCCGACTGGCAATCGAGCAAACAACTAACAATAATTACAAACGGATATGATCAATGCCACATAAGCTGTCTGTAAACTTGTTTGTGAACTATTCTGATTTCTTGTTCTTTTTTATTATATATTGAAACCACTATGCTGCACGTGGTTTCAATATATACCCATCGGTACATATCTTAAACATTAGTATTTGATTTTCAAATGAAAAAAAAAAATATTTTGATCTTTTCATACAATATTCGGCAAGGGAAACAAAAATCAATAAATAATTCTAATGTGGCAGAGCATTCTGGTTGAATAATCATTCAATAATGCATTGCGATCCTATGAGATTATAACTCATAGGATCAAAATAGATTAAAGCCACAATCGTTCATTTGGGGACTGTTTGTCCTTTTCTCCCATAATTGGGGAGAGGAGGCTTCGACGCTCGTCGCGAGCATTTCTGCGGCGGCGGCGGGGTCGCCCGTCAACCTCACAAAGATGTTGTCTTCGTCCAACAACACGATGATCTCGAGAGCCGCCTTCGGTAATCGATGCAAGCAGCAGGAATTCATATCGACGATGATGGAGACAATCCAATACTCTTCAGGCTTCATGCTCGCGGATCTATTTCCGTCGGTGAAGTTCATCGACGCCGTGAGCGGGGGTGAAGTCCAAGCTCACTCGGCTTCACAGGCGAGTTGATGAGATCCTTAATGAAATTATCGAAGATCGCCTGATTATGACAAAGGATGGCCTAGATGAATCCAAGGAAAACATACTAGACGTTCTTCTACGGATTAAAGATCACGGCGGCCTCGAAATCCCTCTCACCAAGAACAACATCAAGGCCGTGGTCGGGGTGAGTCATTTCACTTGCTTAGTAATTAAACAAAGTAGAAAGAGAATAACTTAGCGTTAGATACCCTCACATCCCAAAACCCGGGTCATAAGGGAAGGTCCAAAGAGGGTATATGAAAACAACACATATGGGACTAAACTCCAACACTTTCCCTCATGTGCAGGCTGGGTAGGCTCCACTTGACTTAACAGGTATAGGTCAAACCTGTTCTGATACCATGTTAGATACCCTCACACCCCAAAACCCGGGTCATAAAGGGAGTTCCATAGAGGATATATGAAATCAATGTCGGAGTTTTGGGTCAGTTTCGGCGAAGATGGAGCGCGATAGGAGGCTTTGGGCGTCCCCATCGAAGGGCCAGCGCCCAGGGCACCAGGTGTGTGGCGCCCAGGCAATGACGGGCGCCACCATCTCGGGTTGGCGCCTAAGGCGCCAACTTTTCGGCATTTTTTCTCTCAGTGTTCCAGGGTTGGCACCCTTGGCGGCGCCCTAGGTGCCCACTGGGCACCAAGAGCGATCCGTGCGCGAGTTGGACTCGCGTACGCATGGCTTTTGTGGGGCTTATAAATAGGGTTTTAACCATAGCTTTTGTAAGACGTTGTCATCATGTTGAATGTGCAAGCTCGTTAGAGGGTCTTTTTTTCGTGTTTTCTTGCTTGTGTTTGAGAGACGAAAAAGATCGGTGGATCTTGAGAGGAGATTGATCTTCTTAAGATCTGGTGGAGCGAGGAAGAAGAAAGGGGTTGTAAATTCCAAGATTTAGTTGCATTGCTTCAAGGGCGGTGATCGACAACCCGTCGAGATAGAAATTTTCGAACTGCATGAACAAATCTCTTTATGTCGTGTGGATTGTTTCTTTGCTTTATTCTCTCTGTGATTGTTGCATCGTTCTTGGTGGATTCGATCCTTCGTTTTGGATCGTCGGAGATCCAAAAACCCTAGATCGTTTCTGCGAGCATGAGGCAGCGGATTAAGACATCATCTGAGGTATTCTGTGCCAACAGTCAACACTACCCAGCCCACTAGTCGATATCAGACTAAACTCCAACACTTAGGCTTGGCTACAAAAGAACCACTTAGCTTCGTCGTAATATTCATCTAATAGAGACGGCCTCATCTTCTGCTTCCATGTTCATAATGCAGGACTTATTTGTGGGAGGGACGGAGACATCGTCGAGCACGCTAACACGCGATCTAGTGT